>PVJN01014441.1:0-46570 GCA_004026805.1 Lasiurus borealis | reverse complement strand
TTCCTTCCTTCCTTCCTTCCTTCCTTCCTTCCTTCCTCCCTTCCTTGCTTCCTCCCTCCCTTGCTTCCTTCTTTCCTTCCTTCCTTCCTTCCTTCCTTCCTTCCTTCCTTCCTTCCTGCCTGCCTGCCTGCCTTCCTTCCTTCCTTTCTTCCTTTCTTCCTTCCTTTCCTATTTTACTTTATTTATTTGGTGGGATTGTTTCAATTTTGTGAAATTTTCCTTCTTTTTATTGAATTTATTGGGATGACCCTGGTAAAATTAAACAGGTCTAAGGTGCACAATTCTACAACACATCACTTACTCACTATATTGTGTGTTCACCACCTCGATTCAAGTCTCTGTCCATCATCATGTATGCCCCTATGCCTTCTTCCACCTGCCTCTCTCTTGCTCCCTCTGCCGGGAGAAACACACCAATAATTTTTACCTTAGTGTAAAAAGTTGTAAGAAATATATTTCTCAGCCTGTAAGAAATACATTTCTCTTGTTCATAAGCCACCCAGTCTAGAGCATTTTATTATAGCAGCCCAAACAGATGAAGAGAAACATAGAAAAAACATAGTCTCCAAGACAAACTTTGTATGTTATTTAAAACACTCAGGGAGAAAACTCACTAGCCTTCCAATACCAGGCAAAGGAAATAAGAACTTACAGGAGATATGGGAATATGTTTCTGACATATTTCAACCTTTTCCAGGATACATCTGACACCAGAAAATTATATCTTCTACGTATATTTTTTCTTCATACATAAACATAATGTATATCAAATGCTCATTTCTCTCCAGTCCGATGAATCTCTTAGGATGGTATACAATGCTTTTTCCCCTTGAGATCTGTATTGTTTATTTCCAAAGTCTAAATTGGCTTTCTGGCTTATCCAAGGTTTACAATTGTGAGTATGCAAAACACAGAGCCTATTATTGATCCTATATAGTAATAAAAGGGTAATATGCAAATTGACCAAATGATGGGCGACCAGTCGCTATGATGCACACTGACCACCAGGGGGCAGACACTCAATGCAGGACTGGCATCTTGTGGTCAGTGTGCTCCTACAGGGGGATGCTGCTCACCCTGAGCCGGGCTCAAGGCTGATGAGCACAGCGGCAGTGGTGAGAGTCTCTTCCCCTCAGCGGTATCACTAAGGGTGTTTGACTGATGGCTTAGGGACCACCCTAGTGCACAAATTTCATGCACCAGGCCTCTAGTTATTATACAATTTTCCATCTAAATAATCATACGCCTACTTTTGCCCCAACCTGTGTATCAGGATTTTTGATTTTGTTCATCTGAGTTTGCCATGTCTGTTCTATTGAATCTTGTGTAATCACTCACATTTCATTTTAATTCAGATAAAATATTTTTAAATATTCTCATACATTTAGGTAATAATATTAGTACAGCAAAGTGGCATCATTTTACCTTTTCTGTGATAAGTGCATTGCAGAAGTCTGAATGGACTGAATAATGATTCAGTTTTCATTAACCTAAAATAATTAAAGTACTCTTCTTTTTCCCTTAACCTGCCAAAATGACACAGATTTTAATTAAAATGGAGAGTAATTGCCAATGAGAATGCAGTGAAACAGACATTTATAAGGCTTTGGTGGCAGTGTAAATCGGTACAGTCTTTCTAGAAATGGATTTGGCTGCAGGTATCACTAGAATGTCATCTCTGCTCTCTGACCCCATAATCCTCCTAAGATACAATATTACCTTTTACCATCAGCTTCAGTTTAAATGCTGTCTCAGAGAGCTCGAAAAAATAGTGATAGCTATGGCTAGAGAGAGAGATGATAAAGCTATAAAGATAAGTAGAGAGATATGGATATAGATGTAATATTAGGTAGCTGACAGTCAGCGATCTGCAGGTCACTTCTTTGTATGTCTCAGGAATTCATTAGAGCAAATTAAACCGCTGTATATCACATCATGATGTGATTATCCAAAGTAAACAGCGAGATCAAAGAGGAGCCGTTGGCAAGCAAATTGAGGACAATGAAGTACAACCTTGAACCGGAGGCTACTTTTTTTACTTGCAAAGAACTAAACTAGAGTTAAGATGGAGTACACGGATTATATACAGAAGGAGGCGAAAGTAGGTCACAGGTGTGAGTCTGCAAAACGATTTATTCTCATGTTACTATTAACTATTGCATTATTTTCCAGATGAACAACTCTAAGTTCACTTTTGTCCAACCTGGTAGATGCAATCAGAAAGGACAAAGCTAGACTGCACTTCTCCCTCTGGTTACCTCCTTAAATCTGCAAATCAAGACATTATCAGCAACTGATATATTCTCATCAGGTGATTTATTTAAGGTGTTCTAGCTGATGATTACAGGAGCCAGGACTGGAATGTAGGTCACCTGATTCATTCTGTAGTGGATGTTTTTGGAGGGCAGACATGTTACTTCCTTGTGTATATGTTGTGGTATATTTTTTTATATTTTATAAATTGCAATTTGAGAGATGCAAATCAAAACGACAGTGGGGTACCCTCTCACACCTGTCAGAATGGCTACCATCCACAGTTCCTATTCTTTCACAGAACCGTGTTCACTTGGGGCATTTATGCACAACGATGCAGGAATGTGCATTGTACTGTAGATCATGTTAGAGTTTTCATGTCTCCAGCAACAGACCTCCAGGCTAAAAAGCTAATCATTCTGGATAATTACTCAACCCCAGGGAGTCTCCACAAGAATCTTCCAAAATAACTGATTAATTATAGGAATACAGGAAGGCCGGAATTGAATGAAAACATCAGGGACCGAGTCAATCTTTGCAGATGTGGCATTAAGTATTTAACACTAGGCAAACGGGGGGCAAGGAGCCGGTGGGGAAGATTTGACTCCAAAGTTATCAACTGCGAATGAAAAGCATAAACGACAAAATTGCAAATGCCCTTTCTATAACAGGAGATCGGCTTCTGAATGGAAGCAATATGTATCCCTTGTTAATGTCACACGCCAGACATTCTAACTTGTACTGACATTCATGGGTTAATTACCAAAATAGCTATTATAGATGTAGAAGTTGCTAGTGGTAACCCACTGCCTTGGATCATTTAAACGTGCATAGGAGAATAAAACCTTTATGAACATAAAGACAGTGATAAGGATGGAGAAATGTTACTATTTCATTTCTATTTGTGGAGTGTCTCCACTTTCTAATCAATATGTCATATGAGTAAGGCCTGGGGACTATCTCAGAGGGTTGCCATTGTTTTGGATTTAATGTGATGTCATAAACATTCAAAAAGAATATTATCTATCTTATTCTAATCCTCTTGTTCATTCCCTTTTCCCCCCAACTAAGTCAGTTCCTTTTAATCACTCTTTGGCCTTTTCTGAGCAAAGCCTCCAGGTTATACCTGGATAGAACTTGTAGATACTGATTTTATTATGTGTTCTTTTCCCAAATTAAAAGAAAATAACAACACTTGAATAATAGAGTTTATTGCGTTTATCCTATATATAATTCACTATGCAACATAAAAATTGTTGCATAAAAATAAACTCACAAAATAACTATATTGTTTGTTTTTACTTCGTTCTGTTAGCATATGCATTCCAAAAGGTGTGAGGATAAAAAGCATGTTGTAATTTTATTTACTTTAACACACTCATTTGAAAATGAAGACATTGGCTGATATGAGAACCTTAAATAAGAACGCAAGACTATTGTCTCCCAACTTATAGCCTTCAAAAGTACACTATCAGCCGAGACTGGTTTGGCTTGCGGATTGAAAGGTCCCAGGTTTGATTCCAGTCGGGGGCATGCACCTTGTTTGCAGGCACATCTCCACAGTGGGGCATGTAGGAGGCGGCTGATCGATGTCTCTCTCTCATCAATGTTTCTGACTTTCCCTCTCCCTTCCTCTCTGTAAAAAAAAAAACAATAAAATATATTTTTTTAAAAAAAGTATATTATCATAGAGAACCAACAGTGAGCAAACTGCAATGTTTTCAAAGGTAAAAAATAAAATAAAATAAAAGTGAAATTGTGCCCAGTTTTGTAAAAAGAATTGGAGAGAATAGTTCAGGTGTCTTCTGAAGGTGTTACCCTATTGAAACTTCAAAAGAGACCAAAGTTCAGATTGATAATAAGTTATTCTTTGTAAGAAGACAATGTAAGCTCAGTGCTTGAGTATCAACCTATGAACCATGAGGGCATATGCCCAGGTTATAGGCTTGATCCCCACAGTGGGGCATGCAGGAGGCAGCCAATCAATGATTCTCTCTCATCATTGATGTTTCTATCTCTCTCTCCTCTCTTCCTCTCTAAAATCAATAAAAATATATTTTAAAAAGACACTGTAATAATTGAAAAATAGACCATCAAATTCAGTTTAAGGTATTTGTAACAAACTATTAGCAGAATGTTAGAAATGAGGTCTTCAGACATGTCTAAAGGTTTTTCATGTGCATTGTAGCAGCAAAAGTCATAAAGGAAGAATATTAAAATATTGATCAGAAGTTGTTTTTCTTTCTTGTTACTCTAAAAATGCCCAGGTATATTTGAGAATCTTTTATTTATATAGCAAATGACATTTTATATAAGCAAATATGTCAGGAGCAGTTGAGATGTGGTCAAGAACTGGAAAAATTATAATGCTAAAAAGTATATCCTTATTTAGCTTTACTACCTCTAGAACAGTGGTTCTCAACCTGTGGGTCGCGACCCCTTTGGGGGTCTAACAACCCTTTCACAGGGGTCGCCTAAGACTATTGAAAAATACCTATTTCTCATGGTCTTAGGAACCCACATACTGCTCGTTGGTATGGCAAAATGTAGTAAATAGTTTACAGTTGTTATAGGAAGACTGTTGCCCATGCTACACCACGATTTAAGACAAAATTTCATTTGTTTGTAATTAGAAATAAATATTTCACAATATATAATTACATATTGTTTTTGTGATTAATCCCTATGTTTTAATTATGTTCAATTTGTAACAATGAAAATACATCCTGCATATCAGATATTTACATTACAGTTCATAACAGTAGCAAAATTACAGTTATGAAGTAGCAACGGAAATCATTTTATGGTTGGGGGTCACCACCACATGAGGAGCTGTCTTAAAGGGTCACGGCAGTAGGAAGGTTGAGAACCACTGCTCTAGAAGAATTCCATGTTAAATGATCATTTAAATTGCAATAGGTAATTTAAAAAAAAATTAAACAGTCATGGCACTACTCAATCACCACCCTTTGTTTATGGATTTTCAAGTAAAGATGGCTCATTCCCTACCAGTCCTCAGAAGAAAGAAACAGAACAGGGGAAAAAAAAGCCAAATAAAAGTAGTTACAATTCTTATGGAATGTCAGTCTGGTTGGCTACAGAATCCATTCATTAAAATGTATTAGGTTCACTTACAAATAAATACAAAGGCTCAAACAAATTAAGACACTGGCAATGGAATTAGCTAATGTTCCCTAAAAGTAGACCAAACCTTGAATAAGAATAGATTACAATGGCTAGGATAAGGAGAAGAGTAATGACAGACTTAACTCCCCAATGTATTTGCTGCTTTCTCTATTATTGAATTAATCTCTTAAACAATGAATTGCTTAATACCTCTAGAGTATGTATAATCCTGTCTCAACCTCTTTGCTTTGGTTATTTGCACATCCCAAGGACTGCTTTCTTAAGTGGTGGTGACTTCTAATACTTTGTACTGTCCTGACATGAGGTTGATTCTTCCAATGACAGGACTTCCATAATCTGGATACTATTCTCTGGAATGTCCTTCAAGTACATTTCCTTTTGAGGCCAGGGGAAAATAAGGGCAAAGGATGGTAGTGACCACAAGTTAGTAGAAAGAAAGGACAGAAGTGGGTGGATTTGAGAAAGGAAACAAAGAGAAGATCCAGAATCTTGGGATTAATTGCCTATGATTGACGAAGAGTTGACAATTGGGTGGGTGATTACATTGTTGATAGAGATTTACATATGAAAGATGACATGTTTTAGAGGTGATGATGAGATGAGTTTTGCTCACTTTTTGTTGAATTATTTATGGTAAATTCAAGAGGAGGTAGGGAACAGACGGCCAGGCACATCAATGTGACGTTAAGGAAAGAAACTCCAATTGTAAATCTGTATCTGTGGGGCATTTTTATAGAGATAGTAATATGATCTCTTCAGTAAATGGAGTCACTTGTAACACTTTAATATAGTTACACTTTTGTATTTATTAATTTAGCAGAGAAAAACCTCAAAATTGGGAAAAACTCCATTAATGTTTGGATTTCCCCCTCGCCTCCCCTAATAATTGAATAATTCCTGGCTCCTTTATATTTCCTAAACATTTTTTATAATTTAATTAAAATAACTTCAGGTCTGATTCCATGATGAGCATGAGGTATATTGGATCATGAATACTTTATGAAGAGATAAGTGTTCAATGTGCCTATATATATAAAAGCCCAGTGACAGGAATGGCAGAATTACTAGAATGACCATTGACTATGACTTGCACTGCAGCAGCTAATCAGCCTGATCCGGGCTCCGATCGGCCCCCTCCCCAGCTGGCCTGGCCTCAGGTCGGCCTCGACACCCAATCAAGGTTGGGGCCAGCTGGCCAGCCAACAACCCATGGACCCTCCCCACTGCTGGACCAGCCCAATGGGCCCCATCAGGGCTGGCTGGTTGTACCCCACCTGTACATGAGTTCATGCACTAGGCCTATAGTCTTTATATATTTTTCAGAATCTCTACAGAGAATAAAAGTGTGGGCATCTTTATAATATACTCATTCAGTCATCAGTTAAATCACTTTCAGTAACTTTTGCAAGGCACTGCATTAGGATAATTTTTATTCAAATTTTCAAAATATATGTGCAATACCAAGATATCATTTTTGAACATTGAAAAAATATTTAAATGATTTATTTTTTCAATAACATTTTTGTTACTTATAATATAGAAACAATCTTTATATTATTTGGCCTTGTGTCTCTCATCCTTCATCTCTACTACAGAATTGTCATCGTATAGTTGCTGAAAAAAGGATGAATGCAGGAATGAAATTTTAAGAGTGGTGGCCTAACCCTCACTCGTTTGGCTCAGTAGATAGAGTGTCAGCCTGTAGACTGAAAGGTCCCAGGTTCGATTCCGGTCAAGGGCATGTACCTTGGTTGCAGGCACATCCCCAGTAGGGGGCGTGCAGGAGACCGCTGATCTATGTTTCTCTCTCATGGATGTTTCTGACTCTCTATTCTTCTCCCTTCCTCTCTGTAAAAAAATCAGAGAGGAAGGGGCAGAACCAGGGGCAGGCACCATGGATTCCTTCTAGGTGGTGTTGGGGGGATTATAGATTTACTCTAATAAGTTGATAAGTTTTACATTGCTATTTTAGTGTATAGTCCTTGAGTTTCTTCACTGTAAAATGAAGGTACATTAGCAAATCTCTCTTGCTTTCAGGTAAAAAATACTAGAACACACTTTTTGCATAAAATATGTATTTCTTATTTTCAAAGATAAAAATGTTATAATGTTTGTTTCCTTATTTTTATTTTCTACCTGTCTATGAACTTTGGTAGCAACCTAGCTTAAAGCTTTACACATGATAGATATGGAATATATATTTAATAATGAATAATTTAAAAAAAATAAAAAAAACATAAATTAATCCAGAGCACTGAATATAAGTTCCAAATACAGCTCAGAGGTACAGTGAATGGCATAGATTTCTTTAATATATATTTATGAAGGACACACTCTAACGCAGGTACTGTTTACATTGGGGATGCAATTAGTGATGATCATTGCAAAGTCAGATTCTTGCTTTCATTGATTTTGCATTGCATTGGAGGGGAGCTAGAAATCAGAGTCAAAAAATAAATAAAAAGAAAATTTCATCTCTCTTTGTGTGTGTGTGTGTGTGTGTGTGTGTGTGTGTGTGTGTAGGCCTAAATGACCATTATGGGGAATGACCAGAATGACTGGTCACTATGATGCACACTAAGCAGGCAGGCAGGCAAGCAGTTAAGAGGTAGCAGGCAGACAGGTGAGCAGTTAGGGGAGAGAAGGCAGGCATGCAGGTGAGCAGTTAGGGGTGAGTGATCCTGGATTTTGAGAGGGATGTTCCCCAAGGGGTCCCAGATTGGGAGAAGGTGCAGGTTGAACTGAGGGGACCCCTCCCTCCTGATGGTGCATGAATTTTGTGCACTGGGCCTCTAGTATAATCATAAATACTGGAAAGAATTTAGACAAAGTAATAGACTTAAACACATCCATTGCCTCACACTGAGCCACATGCCTTCTTTCTATGCATTGGACCATTTAATTTTTAAAAAAACTTGGTTAGAAAAAATATATTTACCTTATCTTCTCAGTAGTAATAAGTTACAAATAATAATAACATAGATATCATATAAAAATTATGGTGTATATAAAAACAGCACAGTGATTGGTACATAGAAACTCATAAACATAAAAATCACACAGTTTGAGTTTTAGTAACACAATGAAATGCACCCTCCCCCAGAAATAGAATACAACTGTCAATAAAGAACTCTAGAGGCAAGAGTCCATTAGGTAATATATTGTCATTTGCCAAGTGGAAGCCACCGGAAAAAGTGAACATTCTCCTTATTGCACTATCATTATGGACAGAGATGCTCCTTTTTCCTGAGGTCACAATTTCCTGGAGGATATTGTTTTTGTCTCCGGTCCTTAGTAATATCTCCTTTTTTTCCCATATTTATAAGGTTACATCTACATCCTTCATGTCTCTCGCCTACTATTATAACCCTCGCCCTCTTTATAACCCTCACCCTCTGAGAGCCGGTTTTGCCTTGTTTAGGGTTTATTAGTCAGGAATAGATCAAAGGGTGCAAATTAGGTCTTGTGAGCTCCAGCTGTCAGAAAAATTAGCCAGCTGTGATTGATTAATGGAAGAATGCCTCCGATTTTTTTTTTTTTTTTGGTGCAAAAGCCCCTTGCAGCTGTTTCAGACGATTCTGTCAGCAAAGCCTTCTCAGTTGACAGTCTTCATGGAACAGCCATCTGTTTCTGAGGATTACAAATACTTTATCAAAATATTTATGACATGTTTCCTCTGAAAGATGATATATTATCCTTTTCAATAGATTAATGCCTTCAAGGTAACTGCAAAGCTAAGTAGAGAGACAAAACTTAACTTTAAAATTTATCTCCATCAAAAGCCAATGCCTGCCCATTTTTCCCCGAGACTGTCACTAGGTTATTAAATTAATATCAACTGGAGTTGGTTTCACTTTTATTTACAGATTTCATGTCAAATTGAATGAAGAAACTGCATACATTTAAATGGCTCATTTGGGGTTCAATCACAGCTCTTTTATCAGTCATGTGTGTCTCTATAAAATATGTAAAATTTACGAATGTGTCTAAATGAGAATTTGGAAATTATAAGATATGTTTCTTAATTTGCTGTAGAATATATTAGTAGGTTTAGAAACAGGATGCTTTTTCTCTTTCTAATGGAAAGGTACAAAATATACATTTATCTGTAGAAAAACGTTGGTCACACAATTAAGATGAAAGGAACTTTGCCTCCATTTAAAATTTTATTTCATGTTGGCTTGATTAGGTCATAAAAATATTTTGGGTGGTGAATGCAGTGAAATAAAAATATTTGAAAGAATTATAACAAAAGGATATACGCATTATATTCTGATCTTCTAACCCTTTGGAAAGTAAATTTCTAATTATATCGGTATAATTAAGTGGAGTTTGTCTCAGTAAAAGGTTTTGTTCAGAACGTTCATTGAAGTCTTGACTTTTCCTTTTGCATAGAGCATGTGTTGTTGTTGTTTAAAATCTCTGCAGTTATTTTGGATTTTTTCCCTAATATGCACTGTTATTTTACTTGAAAAAAAGACCATAGACCAAGAAGCAATGTTCTTTGTTGTGGTCAGATTTCTAACCTTAAGAAATTGGAAGTTGTTTTTAATTTAGCTGTTCGTAGTCTTTTAATTTAATTTTTTTGGTCACAAAGGTTAACCCTAAAAATATAATGGTTTTTGTACTTCTCTAAGACCACTTTGGGGATCAACATTATTTTTCATTGCAGAACTGGCATATGATTTAAACCTATGTATCATGAATATGCTTATTCACTGAGTTGCTATGCAATCTGATTTATTTGAAAATACAATATCATAGTTTAAAATTTGCTGAGAAAATATATATTTGGGCAAGAAGCAGAACAATATTATTGAGCTTAAGTAGTTTACAATCTAGTGAGAAAAGTTAAAATGCACAATTAAAGACATAAAATTGATTTTTGCATTTGGATAGCCCTGGATAGGCCTGCTGTAGGTTGGATTGTGAATTAAAACAGACTCCCAAACTTGTCTGAAATTTAGTGTAACTCAGAGATGATTGGCATCAACTCCAACCGGTTGATGCTGAAACTCAATGAGAGATCACAGCACAGAATTGGCCTGCAGCAAGTGAATCAATATGACTTCTATACCCTTATATAATAAGTCATATGTGGTAAGTGCTATCAAGAAATTTTATATAAGGAAATGTAGAAGCACAGAGTGAGGAAGGTTAATTCATTTATAGAAATCTAGAAGGTTAGAATTTAAATAAATATTAAGTGCCCAGGTAGTCCTTAAAACATGAGAGATGGATTTATATGCAATTCCTGTCCAATTTTGTTTGACTTCCATAAATATCTAATTCCTTTCTATTCTATTCAAAAGTGCTATTACTATATGCTTAATAGAGCCCCAATTTCAGACAAAAGAGAAGGGCCTACGGAGTAAATTAAATGTAAATCCCATAGGAATAAGAGTAAACTTGAGTTGAAATGAGAATTACACTGAGTATTATTCCATGTGATTGAAATTAAACTCAATTTAATGCGGAAAAGTTGAGATTGGAAGGAGCCCAAGGCAGAAATACAAGACAAGTAAAGGCGGTGTCATTTAGTATACAGTGGTACCTCGAGATACGAGTGCCCTAACATATGAGATTTTTGAGATATGAGCCATCAAGCGAGCGATTTTTGCTTTGAAATATGAGCAACAGTTGAGATACGAGTAATCGCTCAGATCGGCCAGCTGCACACGACCCATAATTTCCCACGCCTCAAGGTTACAGAATGAATTAAACTCATATCTCGAGGTACCGCTGTATATGAAATCTGGAAAACAAAGACAAAAATAGAGGACAGATATTTAAGATACATCACAAGAAAAAACAACAACACACAAAATAAAAGAGGCATTGAGTATATAAATTAAAAAGGTGCAGTCTGAGGAAATATTAATCCAGATCAGACCGCACAGAGGCACATCCCTAAATTTCAAAACAGTTAAAGAGGAAAAATTTGGCTAACCTCAGAACTTGTTTATGATACCATCCTATATAATAAAAGCCTAATATGCTAAGTGTCTGGTCATCTGTCCAGCTGTTTAATCAATCAAAGTATAATATGCTAATAATATGCGAAGGACACTCAACCACTCGCTATGATGTTCACTGACCACCAGGGGCAGATGCTTAACCAGTGGCAGTGGCAGGGGGTGGGACCAGCAAGTAGGCAGTGCCAGGTTGCAAGCAAAGGCAGGTGTAAACAGGGCTCCCTCGACCACCCTGTGGCTCATGCCACAAAGGGAGGTGACAGGAGGGGGAAAGCAAGGGGCAGGTGAGAGCAGGTGGCACCAGGCAGCCAAGATGAGTGTGAATGGGGACCATAATCATTGGCCTTGATTGCCGGCCAGGCCTAGAGACCCCATCTGTGCACGAATTTCATGCACCGGGCCTCTAGTAGAATAATAAGACAATAAGCAATATCTACAAAATTTATAGGAAAACAAATAAGATATAGAAAAGAACAAAAAAGTTGTTTTCAGGGTCTTAGGGAAAACTGTTCACATGGGCAGTTTCTTAGGGATTTACTAATTCAGGTGCCAGGGAAGTAGTGAAGGTTCTTTCCTGGAAGAGAAAATGAAAAAAGAAAATGTATCCCCAAACATTCCACAAACAAGGTTTTGAGTTAAATTCCAGGACCCTAGAGCAGTGGTCAGCAAACTGCAGCTCGCAGGCCGCTGTGGTTTGCCACTCTGTTGACTAATGAGTTTGCCGACCACTGCCCTAGAGCCAGTGCCTGGACTTGGAGAGGTCTGTGAACTTTCTGAAGGAACCAACCACACCGCTATATAAAATAAGTGCAGTGGACATTTAAAAGTTGTCTATTAGGCATCGAAAGCAAGAGATGGTCGGATGGAGTCTCACAAATCTGATGGAAATTAGCTATTAAACCTTTTATAGTAGTTTGTGAAAATACATTTAACACCTTTAATGCAACACGAGTTGCGTTAGAGCTCAATAGAACACAAGTGAAAAAGTATTTTAGAATTTATTTAGTATAATTTCTTACCAAACCAGAGTCATTTCTTTCTTGGTTACAGCTTAAAATATAAGAAAAATTCTAAACTTGATCACAAAAGGTCATGTGATTCCTCTCCTCCAGAGGCACCCTGCAGCATCAATTAGAGGAATGAGTTGGGCATGGAATAATGGATAGCTCAGTCTATATGTAACCCCTACTGTGACTCCATATCTGAACCAAGAGATACTATTTTTGTTTTACTGTATTTTCTGGCTTATAAGATGACTTTTTAACTCAGGAAAATCTTCTCAAGTCGGGGGTTGTCTTATACGTCGGGTGTCATCTTATAGGGTGAGTATATCCCAAACTCTATATTTTAACTGGAAAAGTTGGGGGTTGTCTTATACGCCCAGTAGTCTCATATGCTGGAAAATACATTATTTTGTTTTGAGAATTTAAATAAATCCAAAGCAACATTGTGAAGTAACAGATTGAGCCAGAACTGATTAAACATTTTATTCTGAACCTGGTATTTAGAGAAGAAAGGAACAGAAAACAAGAAAATAAATTAACCAAAACAAACAAAAACCAACGACCCCCAAAACAATCCTGAGATAGAGTACAATTATGTATGCTCTGTTCCTATACCTGCCTGGATGCCCAGTGACTGAGATTTTCTTAGTTCACCCTGTTGTTTTCTGTCATTGCCTTTGCCAATTCCATAACTTTATGAAACTCAAGTTTTCCCTTTTCCTTAAGCTAGTTTTCGTTGGATCCTCTTTTATGAATTTAAATAATTTCTCATATAATCAGTTCCTTTATCCATTCCCCTTCTAAAGCATACTCAAATATTTACCCCCTCCCACTTCCCTTGCCAAACCCATTAGCTTTAAATCTTTTTTTAAAAATATATTTTATTGAATTTTTACAGAGAAGAAGGGAGAGGGATAGAGTTAGAAATGTCAATGAGAGAGAAATGTCAATCAGCTGCCTCCTACACACCTCCTACTGGGGATGTGCCCACAACCAAGGTACATGCCCCTGACAGGAATCGAACCGGGGACCTTTCAGTCTGCAGGCTGATGTGAAACCGGTTTCGTCAAGCTTTACATCTTTATACTAAAAGGAGTCAATACTGGTTTGAAGTAGTTGTTTCAACTATTATCAGGTTCTTATCTCAAATTGTTTTCCTATTTTCCCCCAATCCCGGAATCTCAGCTACCTTATTTCCAGGCTGGGAAAAGCATGAGTGTACATGTTTGTATGTAGGGAGAGGAAAAGGGCACATATCCTGGAAGCAAACTGATTAGCATTTAAATAAAATGTTTCCCAAACTGATGACATAAAAACCTAAGAATATACCATAGATATTGCCAAATAGATCCAATTTTTAATGATTCTTGCTGCTTTACTGGTCTGGTGCTTTCTCATTAGCGCATCTAAAAATATCTTGAAAAGTAGTGATTATCATCTAGATAGGGGGAGTTTAGTTTATTAAAAAATGTTTAGAACTTCACAAGAGCTATAGGAAATGGTTGAAATGAAAATGGAACTGGTCAGGAATGAGATGATTATTCATTTGCAATGCAGATATTTCCCCTAATTGTGTAAAACCCAGCAGATAGCACGTTTAATGTTGATTGGCTTTGTCCTTCGCTCTTGCAGAACACTGACAATTTAAGAGAAGAGAGCAAGCGAAAACAGGCTTCTCTTAAAGCAAGAGAAGAAGTCCTTGCTTGACTATGTGGCTTAACTAGAATTTTTCCAACTTTTCAAATGTCTCAGTTTGCAAACAGAAGTAAATTTTCTCTCTCTCTTTAAAAATCCCTCTTCATTTTTTGAAGGCATTTTGTTCAGTCGTGTAATAAGACCTTATTAAGGATTAAATTTATTTCTCTTTTCTACATGGTAGAAATAGCCATAAATGGCCCTATGCTAAAAATATTCCTAAAGATGAGATTCTATTTAGCGATGTCTGGCTGTGATGTCCTTGACCAATAGCAAGAGTCAATCTTAAGAGTATAAAAGGTCTTAGTCTTATAAAACTCCTTGTAAGCTGTTCATTATCTTGTGCAATAGTTTGCACTTACAAATAAATTAGACAGGCAATTTTTGTCATGCTTCAAATAAATGTATTCAAAGCCAGAACATTTGACCCAAAGGTCAAACCCATGCTGCCCAATAGTGCCTTTAAACTCTAAGAATTCATAAACAGAGAGCTGTTTATTTTTTATGTCGGAGGAAATATTCTATCATGGTCCTTTTCATAAGAAAAGTATGAGTAATAGTCTTCATTTTTCACCTTTATGAAACTGCTTGATTTATAATTTTCCTTAAAATAAAGTGATCTTTTTTATTTTCTTCATGAAAATTCTATATGTCAAACTACAGGTGGTGGCCCAAAATTGTTTCATGAAATCAGTGTATTCAATGGAGTAAGTATGTACTCACATGACGAATAGTATAGTAGAACACTATTAAACTTTCCATTGCGTGTAGTGAGAACAAGGGCTATCTCTGAGTTTTGCTTTCTGTTTTTTTATGTATGTGTGTGCCCATGTGGTAAGTTAGGTCATGATGCAAACCACTAAATTTCTTACTATGTTTCTGTCCTATCTTGTTTAGTGAATGACCCAAACTAAGTGGCTTACAGTGACAGATGTATTATGTCCCTCAATGACTACGGTCAGGAATTCAGTGTAACTTATCTGCATGTCTTGTGGCCTCAGCTGGAAGGCTTGAAGACCAAAGTTTGTTCTCACCTAAAGGCCGTTCACTGTCAAGTTTGCCCATTTGGGCATCAGCCAGAACACCTAGAGGTGGCTTGTCCCTGTGACTAGGGTTTCCTCACAAGCTGGAGGCTGGGTTCCCAGGGCAATCAGTACAATAGAGACAGAAACAGCATTGCTTCCAGTGGTCTGACATTCTACATCACAAAGCAATGCAATTTTTAAAATTACATTATGTTCATTAACACGGTTATAAAGGTCCTCTGAGATTCAAGGGCGCTAAATGTGGACTCCACCTCTCCCTAAAGAATGTCAATGTCACCCTGTAAAAAGAGAGTCTGGATCAGAATGTAGATTGTATGGCCATCAGTGGAATATAAAATTTGCTGCCACGGGTAATAGTCAAAAATAAAAAAGAAGAAAGAAAGAAAAATATTTGCCCCTTGGTCACAGCCTTTGGGATATTAAATGTTAAATACTTTATTCGGCACAAAGAGACTTCCACCGAAGGACCGCCATCAAAATTCCTGGCCATGACTCCAGAACACACATAGGAAAGACAGTTACATTTAGGAGAAGTGAGAATGACATGTGCATCATAGAGTACCAATTCCGTGGAGAGTTACCCTGGTCAGAATGCACCTGGCATCTTGTTTTCTCTTCTTCTTGTTTTAAATGGGATAGTTAGTGCCGCTGGTGAAATTGAAATTTGGGTGTTTGGTTCCAAATTCGTTGTCTGCCAAAACCTGAGACTGTATTTGTGGACAGAAATGGGTTGAGAGAAGCCAGTCCAGGAAAAGGTGCAGCCAAGTTTCCAAAAGCAGGCCAGTGTCCGGAGCTCCCATTCCATGTTGTAGTCAGGTGCAGTTCAGGATCCAAGCGAACTACAGTCCATTAGTCCATGTGGGGAGCCCCCCATTGGGGTAAGTTACATGGGTGCAGGGAAGCACAACCCCTGGAACACAGTGTGCCCCAAAGTGAGAGAGGGATAGGGAGAGAGAGAAGAAGGGAAAAAGGGGAATGCAGAGAAGGAGGAAGATAGAGGAAGAGAGAGAGAGGAAGAGAGAGAGAGAGAGAGAGAGAGAGAGAGAGAGAGAGAGAGAGAGAGAGAGAGAGAACCTTAGCAATACCTTAATACCTTAGCAGTTCCGCCTAACTGGGTTTAGTCTTCCCCACCCAGCTGGGTCTGGTTCTAGATCATTCTGCCTGTCTTTGCCTGTCTCTGTGGTTTTCCTCAGAACAGGGCTCTCTCAGCAAGTTGTGTTCTGCCCCTCTCTGCAACGCTCCACTTCCAAGCCCCCTCCATTACCCCATTCCTCTACGCCCAGCCCTTCTGTCTCCTCACCGGGTCATGGGAAAAATTCTAAGTTTTAAAGTAATTAATTATCTTATGCACTTTGTGTTAATTGACTACTTATTCAACTGCAGGCATTATTCTAGGCACTGGAGTGGATATTGTGCCAAATAAAACGAAATTTCTTTCCTTAGTGAATATATATATCAGGAGAAATATGTTATCAAGAGAAATACATATAAACATGTTATTTTTCTGTACTGTATTTTAAGCCAAAATAAGAATAATCCATCACAGGGTACTATGGGGATTGAGAGAACAGTGTGTGATTCTAGTTGATGATTTGTGAAGCCTTCACAGAAAAAATGCTTTTTGAATTATATCTTAACTGGAGGCCCCTTGCACGAAGAGATTAGTGCACTAGGCCTTCCTTCCTTTGGCTTCTAGCACTGGTTTTCCTCTGGCACCTGGGACCCAGGCCTTCACTCTGGCCAGACTCTGCCTTCTTTGTCTTTGCTGCAGACTCAGGTTGGAGTCTGCATCTTCATCTTTCTTGCAGACTCCTGGAGTCTACAGTCTTGTCTTCGCTGTAGCACTCTGTTCCTGTAGATCCCTTCACACCCCCTCACCCCGCCTTCCTTCTCATAGCAGGCATCCTGCCCTGCCTGGCCACTCCACCCCTGGAGCAGCTGGGCGGCTGCCAACTTTGGCCTTCTGATTTGCATACTCACTCTGATTGGCTGTGGGCATAGTGGAGGTACAGTCAATTGACATGATTGTCTATTATTAGGTAAGATATGTTCCTGGAGATAAGTTATTTCACACAATGATTATAAGTTACTAGAGGCCCGGTATAAGAAAATTCATGCACTGGAGGGGGGCGTCCCTCAGCCCAGCCTGCCCCCTCTCACAGTCCAGGAGCCCTCAGGGGCAGGAGGTGACCTGGCAACCAGGGGAAGGCAATGCCTCATCACACCTCTGCTGCTGCCACTGCCAGCAGCGCAAGCCTCGGTGGGGCCTAGTTACCTGAGCCTTGGACAGTCTTAGGCGGATGGGCAGCTGCCATCTGAGACTTGCCTGAACCTTAAGCCGGCCCTGGGCAGCTGGGGAGCTGAGAGGACTAGGGGACTCAGAGGGCAGGCATGTGGAGCAGCTGAGTGGGCCCAGCCTTGCTGCGCACCTGCCACCCAGGTACACCTTGTGGCTGTGGGCGCTGCCATATTTGAGGGTGTGGCAACCAGTTTGCATATTCCCTCCTTATTGGCTGTGGGCACCGCCATATTTTAAGGCAAGCAGTCAATTAGCATATTCCCTCTTTATTAGATAGTCTGTTACCTTAGTCACAAAGAAATATAGTTCTTATATAAGACATCAGAGTTGAAATAGAATTACCAAGTTAGACAAAAGAAACAGCTAATTCTGGTTTTCATTAAGAATGAGGATCAAATGCTGGCTCTGCCATCCATAACCTTGTACCTTGAGTAAATTACTGAATTTCACTATGCTTCTTCGGGTTTTTGTCTAAAAAATAAAACATAGCAAAACCTACCTCACAATGCTGTAATAGGGCTGAAAGCAATAGTATTTGTGAAGTGACTATAATAGTGTCTGGGGTGTCTTAAGCAGTAGAGAAACATCTGTCAATATTGCCAGCACTGTTTTCATTATAAATATTATATTATCAAGAGGAGGACAGGTTGTGTAGCTTACCAGAATTACACTTGTTCAGCAGAAGTGAAGCGAAGGATGTGATAATTTTAGAAATCATCAACATCGAAATATAAACAGAGTAAGAGCCATCGACAAAGTCACTTAAAGTACTGTTTCACTCACATGTTATCACTTAGCACAATAAATGGTGTGTTGCCCATTTTTATTCAAGATTTCTCGGTGCCTTTATCCGTGAGGTTCCAATCAGAGAAGCAGAACCAGCAGGAGATACATTTTTAAATGAAGAGATTTATTTCACACAGTTGACAATGAGGTGGGAGGTTGGGGGGCGAGTCTAGATTCCTGCTGGTAAGGCAGGCCTTCTAGAAGGGGAGGCTGGAACTTGGTACTTCTCAGCAGAGCTAACGCTGCTACTCACAGGCAGTGCTCTTTTTTTAAAAAAAAAAACACATATATATGTTTGACATGGAATCATGGAATATTAGGTAAATTTAAGGTGTACAGCATGCTAATTTGATAGGTTTATATACTATCACACGATTGCCATTGTAGGGATACTTTGTACCATAATTTGCAATAGCCAAGATACAGAAGCAACCTAGGTACCGCTCAAGGGATGAGTAGATACAAGAGATGATATTGATCTACATGTCAGTATCACTTAACCATGAGAAAGGAAGAACATCCTGCCATTTTTGACAGCATAGATAGACGGTGAGCACATTATGCCAGGTGACTAGGTCAGACAGAGGACGACAGGCAGAGTTCTGAATAAGGGAAATGTCAGGCCCACCCAGATGACCCAGGATAACTTCCTTTACTTAAGCTGTGCAATAATGCAACTTCAACATATATACAGAGTACATTCACATAGACACCTCTATAAGGGTTTGGATAACAGGAGTGGAGACTGAAGTCTAACCAAGTTCATCATCTAAAGACCATCACAGTATCCAATAGCGTTACTTTTTCATGCATTCAAATTTTTCTCCACAACCTGTACATGCCCAGAGCTATAGCAGGAACTAAAAAATATTTGTTGGATGAATAGAAAAATACATGTGTGTCCTGTTATGTTGCATCTAATAAGCCATGCAAAGGATTTTAAACATAGCCTGTAAACAAATGCAGACCAGAAAATATTTTCAGGTCAGATGATAATTTCCTGAAGTTTTTTTTTTTTTCCCTCAAAAATAAATTCTGGCCATATGGAACACTTATTAAAGAGCTGGCCTCTAGGAACAATCATGAGGAGGGTGCTTATGCAGGAGAGAGAAAATGGGCCCTTTAACTAGGCAACAGAGCAGATAGGATTGTATCTGAAATAATTCTGAAAGAGAGGCATATACACCACATACATATTAAATATTACACCATGTCCTTTCCAAATGTGATCAAAATTACTAATGCAGAAAAGTCGGTCCATACCATTAAGTGAAGCTTTCTTACATAAACAAAAACCAAGATTCTTTATTAATCTTGATAATGTACTAACTTTAAAAATACATGTTTTGAAGAGATCAGATAGTACAATGATATTGCGTTTGGTACAATATGTATGTATATATGTATGTATTTACCTACCTACCTAATTTATCTATCTGAAAGTCTTCTTTGTCAATGAGGGTTAGATTGTTAAAAAATTAATTTTAGTATAATGGTGAGTGAAAATGATAGATAAATGAAATATTTCTCAAATTTTATCTATAATAATAAAACTATAATATGTTAATTAGATCAGACATCCAAATGACTTTCTGGACATCCTCTGGACAAAGCTGTGGTGACAGGGGCTGAGGCAGTGGCGGTTAGGGGTGATCAGGCAGGCAGAAGAGGGGTTAGGGGTGACTAGGTAGGCAGACAAGTGGTTAGGGGTGATCAGTCAGGCAGGCAGAGGTGGTTACAGGCAATCAGGGAGGCAGGCAAGCATTTAGGAGCCAATGGTCCCAGATTATGAGAGGGATGTCCAACTGCTGGTTTAGGATATATAGCAGTCGAACATCCCCAGAGGGTTCTCAGATTATGAGAGGGTGCAGGCTGGGCTGAGAGACCACCCTCACCCCCACCCCCGTGCACGAATTTCATGCATCAGTCCTCTAGTTTTTCGATAAAATATAACAGGTTTTTAAATCTCTGTCTGGAATTGGAAAAATAGAATAGCCTTATCTTAGCATCAATTTCATAACATAAAGTAAGGCCATAACCTAGAAGGACAATTTTTATTATCTTATTTGATTTCCTAATGCATTGTTTTGTATTGTCAGTGTCCATTCTATTAACAGAATTCAGAGGCACCATTTCGACATGGTTAGAGTTTTAGCAACTCATAAACAATACAACCAGAGAGAGGAAAAAGAAAGTGGTATTATAGAGTCCTTTGGTTTGCGTACTTTTTTTCTTTTCAAAGAATGACACCCCACACTCCTCACACAAAGGAGTGAAGCTTCTGAAATAATAGATCTGTGATAAAAGCTTTATTGTTTCCTCTTGATGCAACAATGCTAGACAATATTTGAAAAAATGTTAAAAAGCAGTAGCTAAGCAATAGTTGATATTGTACATGTCAACAACCTCTCTAAGACTCCGTTCTTTATTGATTTGGGGGGAAAAATTAAGATTTTATAGCATTTATTTCCAATATTTGAAAATGCACAATATCCACAAATAACAAAAGTCTCTCCATGCTTTCTACATAGAGTCACACTTGTCACTTGCTATTATGCACATGGACTCTGTTTGCAGTGGAGGTGGTGGCTGTCTTCTCATTTGCTTTTGTTTTTCTGTGTGATCAGTGACAGGGTGGCTCATTCTCTCTGAAAGCTTATCTATTGGCTTTCCTTCTCCACAGCAATGGTGACACTTTTGCTCATGGGCATAATACGTGCATTAATGTGTCAAATAATCCAAAAGAAGCTTCTGCAAGAGAATGATATAATTGACCTTCTTCTTCTCTTGATACGAGTGAGGTGAGTGTTCTCTTCCCGGCACTTAGGGAGGACCGTGACCTGGGATTCTCTCTGTCTAGCAGAATGCAGTATAAGTGACCTATGTGACCTTTAGACCTGTCCTTACTGACAGGACCTGTAGTTAGCTCTCCTATGTTGTTCATGAAGCTCTAACCATACTGGACTGGCTTAAAACCCTGCAGATTCTACTCTGTTCCCTATTTTAGAGCCTTTGTACATCATTTTTTTTTCAACCTGAAATCTATACCCCTCTATCTTTTCTTTTTTTAAAATTTAATAAAGCTTTATTGTTCAGATAATTACAGTTGTTCCTTTTTTTCCCCCCCATAGCTCCCCTCCATCTGACTCCCACCCCTCCCTCTGCCCTTACCTAATTGTTCTCATCCATAGGTGTATGATATTTGTCCAGTCTCTCCCTGCACACCCCCATCTTTTTTTCCCCTTAGAATTGTCAATCCACTCCCTTTCTATGCCCCTGATTCTATTATATTCACCAGTTTATTCTGTTAATCAGATTTTTAATTCACTTGATTTTTAGATTCACTTATTGATAGATATGTATTTGTTCATAACTTTTAATCTTTTATCTTTTTTTTTCTTCCTCTTCTTAAAGAGTACCTTTCAGCATTTCATATAATAATGGTTTGGCGTTGATGAACTCCTTTAGTTTTTCTTATCTGTGAAGCTCTTTATCTGACGTTCAATTTTGAATGATAGTTTTGCTGGGTAGAATAATCTTGGTTGTAGGTTCTTTGAATATTTCTTGCCATTCCAATCTAGCCTGCATAGTTTCTGTTGAGAAATCAGCTGACAATCCTATGGGTAATTAACTGTTTTTCTCTTGCTGTTTTTAATATCCTCTCTTTGTCTTTTGCTCTTGGCATTTTAATTATGATGTATCTTGGTGTGGTCCTCTTTGTATTCCTTTTGTTTGGGGTTCTGTGCACTTCCTGAACTTGTAAGTCTATTTATTTCTCCAGGTTTTCAGTCATTTCTTCAAATAGGTCTTCAATATCTTGCTCCCTCTCTTCTTTTTGGCACCCCCATAATTCTGATGTTGGTATGCTTGAAGTTTTCCTAGAGGCTCCTTACACTATCTTCCAATTTTGAAGTTCCTTTTTCTTTTTGCTTTCCCAGTTGAGTTTTTCTGCTTCTTTGTATTTCAAATATTTGACTTGATTCGTGTGGTCCTCTAGTCTGCTCTTAGGTCTCTGTATAATACCTTTTCATTTCAGTGTATGTTTAATTTCTAATTGGTTCCTTTTCTTCTCTCTTGGGTCTTGCTAAATTTATCCATCTTTTCTAGGAAATTATTGAAAAAGCTTATAGCTGTGGCTTTGAATGCTATATCCAGTTGTTTGCTTTCCTCCATTTCTTTCATTTGTGATCTGTTCCTTTGTCTCTGCATTTTCGCTGCTTCCCTGAATTGGTAGAGTAGCTTTATGTGCTAGGTGTCCTATATGGCCCAGTAGCTCTGCCTCGCCAGTTACTGAGGTGGACTCTCTTGGTGCACTCCTTTGTGGACTGTGTGTACAACCTTGTTGTGGTTAAGTCTTGATTGTTGTTGATATCATTAGGGGGTATTGAACTTCAAGCCAATTGGTTGTGAGGATCAGTGTATCTGTGCCAGGAGAACTTCTGTGCTGGAATCAGCCTTATGATACAAGACTTGTAAAATTGCAAAAGCCTCTCTGTTCAGCTTGGATGGGGAAGAGCTGACTTGGCTTTCTGTCAGCCTTACCCTACACAGCCCCTGGGTCTTAGTGTCCCTCTGTAATCACTGTAGCCCTCTCTGCACACTAATGCTCGTGCACCTCCAGACCTCTGGCTTTTCAGCTCCCCTGAGTTTCCGTGTGTTCTGGGGACCCATATGAGTCTAGGTCCCTAGGTTCTCATCTGAAACTGGAGTTCAGTGCAGTCAGGAGTTTCTGTCTCTCTCCCACTAGAGGAAGAAAGCTAGGCACTCTGCACTCATCCTCTCCATGCATGTGTCTCAGAACCTCAGCTTTTTGCAGCTTCTTTGAGTCTCTGGGAGCCCCTCTCTTTCCTTCTAGTTCTAGAATTTCCACTCAGCCCACTTTCCTGTGGTTCTGGATGATGTCTGTTTTGTCTTTTAGCTATAAGTTTGGAATTGTTGTGTGTTGCAACAGTTTAGATGTTCACCTATGCCACCATGTTGGTTTCTCCCCTGAATCTTTTCCTGACTTGTTCATACTCCTTGAGTAGCAACTACAGTATTATAGTCTCAGATAAAATATCCTTTGAATATATCCCTAATATATATGTTCTTTTCTTACTTTCTCATGTTTATTTCTTTTATGGAAATCAATATAATTATTTTTTATTGAGATTTATTTCTCTTGTTTCTTAAATAAAAGTACTATATTTTGTTGATTGCCTACAATGTTCCCAACATTGAAAATTTTTTACGTAGCTAACCACATTCAACCCTTGCAAACATTGTATAAAAATTATTATTAATTCTTCTTTGATGATAAGGAAAGCAAAGTTTAGGCAAATAGTCACCTACTCAAAATCTCAGAGCTAGCAAATAGCTGATTATAGAATTGAATAAAAGCTGTTTATTCTATAAAGATGGGAGTCAGCTTTATTCCCTCCTTTATTAATAACCCCTGCCATGTTACCCATTATATATTTGATACTTTGTAAGTAAATGAAAGAGTGGTGAAATTTCATACTTTTACTACATTGGAAATCTTCTTATTTGTGACTAGCCCTTGGAAATTACTGAGACATGATACCAGAAAAGATTTTCTTTCACTCTCTATTTTATCAAAGAGAGATCTTTGAATTTTGATAAATGACTAGTCAATTGTCCACTTTTCAAAGAATCATTCAAAAAGTTTTCTGAACAAAGGAAGCTACATGTATTAGATCTGCCACAGTATCAGAGAACATAATCTTGAGAGTCTAATGGTGTTTCAAGGAGGGAAGTTGGGAGGAAATATTTATGAAGTTTAAGGTCTGCCCTGATTGATTATAGGAGTTGTGGAACTGATTGATTCTGGACAAAGTTTGTGAATCAGTTTGATGTATTGATTACAATAAGGCAGAGGTCTTAAAGATAATCTTAATGGTACTAGCAGGCTATTAGACTTGATCAGTAAGAATTTTTATTTGACATATTGCCCAATATTCCAGATGCAAGTCTTTTCTTGAGCAACTAGATAAATTATTTTTGCTTTCTCAGTATCATAACATTGGTACAGAAAAATATGCTTGGTCTCATACTGCTTAATTCAGGGATATGAAAGTATGTGCAATTTCATTATCACTTAGCTTAGTCATTTCAAAATAGATTGGTTTCATTTTTCTAAAAAAAGTGACAGTTACGACCAGTTGACCGGTTGCTTATACATGCACTGACCACCAGAGGGCAAAAGCTCAATGCAAGAACTTTCCTTTGTACTCCCACAGCCAACTTCCCATGGCTGGCCAACCTCCTGCAGTCCATCCCTCCAGCTGGCCAGAACCCAATCAGCCCCCATCACTAGCCAAGCTGAGGAATTGCACCCATGCATGAATTTGTGCACTGGGCCTCTAGTATTATATAAAACCAAAAAGCAAAGTATGAAAAAAATTTCCCACAACCCCCCAGCAGAAACCCAGAGTGGCTTTGCATTCACATATTGACATAAAGACATTTCATTTGCCAGCAACAAACTGTTGTTCCTTCCTAGCCCATCTCACCTGGTGGCACTCTGCTTCTAATTATACTTGTAGACTGCATGTTTCTCATTAATAATTTTTAAATTTACAAAACCAATTGGAAATGAACTGCAAAACAGCGGGGCATGCACAGGGAGGTGTGATGCTGAAGACTGTTTAATGTCATGGGCAATCGATTTTCTTCCTTCCTGCTTTATTGACTCTGAGATTTACAAACATGAGGATAAAATGCTATGCAACATGCTGAAAACAAATGTAGTTGTCGACATTGACTCTCTTTGCAAAATAATGTACTGCCCATTTTAATGGACTTCAACTAGGGTTTTCTGGAAGTTGACTTCGTGTTTTGAAGAGAAAATCCATTTTGGATGGTTTGTTGGTTGGTTTTTGTCCTCAGAGACCTGAGTGACCCATAAAAAGGTTATTCCCTTATCTTCTAAGATTGCTTTCTGAGCTAATTGATGAGTGAAAGTCATTTAATAAAGCAGAAAATAATTTCTATAAATGGACTCTTCAAGGGGGAAGTAAAATTCATGTTGTGTGCATAAGAAAACAGAATATAACTTATTATGGAAATTACATTCGGTTGCTTTAAGAAATACACAAATGCTGCCCTGCTGGAGTGGCTCAGTGGATTGAGTGTCATCCTGTGGACCAAGAAAGAGGTCCTGGGTTCGATTGCTTGTCAGGGCACGTGCCTGAGTTGCCAGCTCCATCGCCAGTAGGGGGCATCCAGGAGGGTGCCTATCCATGTACCTCTCTCATAGATATGTCTGTCTCTCTCTCCCTATCCCTTCCATTCTGAAACCAATAAAAAAAAAATACATACATATTTCACAAAAACTCTAATGCTGCTCTGGGAAGGGGAAAAACCTCCCTTAAATCAATCACCAGAAAAATATCAGCATTATAGTGTCTTTGAGCAAAAGGCCTTGTTGACTATAATGTAAAGGTTTGAGAAGAAAAGTTTAAACTTCTACCAACAGAAATTGTATTTAGGGCAGTTTGTCCATATTACTACAGGTACAGAATAGAGTAAATGTAATCTTGACTGTTATGTTTTTGTTTTGTTTCATTTTTGGAAGGCTTCCGATGATTAGTCAGGGAAGATAAATTCATTTTAGGGCCAACAATCTTCTTATTTGGAATAGCTTGGCATTTATTTTTATGACTCCTGGTTATTCCTGTAATTCACTTATTATAATGCATTTAAAAATCAAGCCATGCTTATGTCTCTCCTGTTTTATCTCGGATGTTTATCCCTCTGGCTATCAAGCTCACAAATCCTATGTAAAACCATGCTTTTCTTAGAGATAACATTGATGCTGTGATACAGAAACAAAGAGTTAGAGCACTCATAACTGGAGCCAATGTAGCCACAGATCCTCACCAGCATCACTTGCTATTCAAGCACATAATTATAGCCATTAACCTCTAAGACTCTGCCAATCAGGCAAATCAAGATCAAAAGGTAATAAGAGTAATATGGAAGTTAAAGAAACCTTGGGATAATATTTTAACAACACCAAAATGAAATAAAACACTTTGTTTCAAATCATACTGACTTTTAGACTAGATACTGGGTTATTACAAAGCATAAAGCTATTAAAACAGCACGGGTACATAAAAATGAGCTTCTGAAAAAAGTGATTTATTTTACATATGTCTTTTAAAATTTGATGTTTTCTGACATTAGTATTGCTCTTGATATCTTGGAGTAGTCATTAAACTTAGTAATTAACATGTGGTAACATTTTTTTTTCCCTGAGTGTTACTAATTTTGCCAAAAGAGGGAGAAGCAAAGAATTGGAACCAAATGGCCTGGCTTATGTTGAGTCCTAGCTCTGATTCTTGGTACTCTGCAAGTTGGGCCATTTAGTTAAACTTTCTGGTTCTCACCTGCCTTTGTAAAATGAAGAGAGTGTAAGTCACAGAAATTGTATAAATTAGTGAGACTATGGGGAATAAAACATGTGAAAACTGGGAAGTGTCAGAAATGTATCAGTTCTTACTATTATTACTACTATTACTATCCTATCTAATCCTATCTAATAAAGAGGGAATATGCTAATTGACCATCACTCCGTCACAAAGATGGCTGCAGCCACAGCTGAGGCCAAGTTCCCATAAGGAACCTTAATGAGCAATAAGCAGGAACCTGAGACTACGCCCTACCCTGCCCCTGTGGGGTTTGATGGGGGACCTCAAGGTGTGCTTCTTGTCCTGCTGCTGGACTAAGGGACCTCAGGCTGCTCCCCTACCCCAACACCAGGGCAGGGGACCTCAGGCCATGCCCCCCACCAGGTGGAGCTTGACAGGGGACCTCAGGGCCCACTCCCCCCACCCACCTCCCGCTTCAGCACCAAGCCAGGGACCTGAGGTTGTGACCTCCTGCCTGGCTAGTTTTGACAGGGGACCTGAGGCTGAACCCCCCTCTCAGTGCTGGCCCGGGTGACCTGAGGCTGTGACCCCTGCCTGGCAGAGCTTGACGGGGACCTCAAGCCATGCCCCCCACCCAGCGGGGCTTGACAGGGGATCTAAGGCCATGTCCCCACCTGGCAGGACTTGACAGAGGAACTCAAGGCACAGCCCCCACCCAAGTCTGGGCTGGGGGACCTCAGGCCATGCACCCCAACTTGGCTCAAGGCCAGAGGACCTGAGGCTATAACTCCTCCCCAACAGGGCTTGACAAGGATGGGACTGGCCAGGTCTGGATCTAGCCCAATGTTGTGGGGAGAGAGGCCCGGGTCTGGGTCTCATGCAATTTTGAGGTACATGTGGGTGGGCTGGGACTTTACTCTGAGTCCCATTGTAAGCCCCAGACTCTGACAGGAGGAAGGTTTTCATATACCTTTTACTAATTTTCTTTCATCCCTGACACTTCTATTATAGAGAAAGGCAAATAGCAATATTAAATTATTTCCTCTAATTTATCCCTTTTAATATGCACAAATTTCATGCTTTGAGTTATTAGTAAATGAATAATATCCAAATTGACTATCAGTCGAACATACAAGATGGCTGCCCCCATGTGGTCAATGATGGCTGCCCCCCCATGTGGACACAAGATGGCCACCACAAGATGGCCATCAGAGGAGAGAAGTTGGGAGGGACCAGGCCTGAAAGGGAGGGCAGTTGACGGCAATCAAGCCTGCAGGGCAGGGCAATTAGGGGTGTCCAAGTTAGCAGAGGAGGGAAGTTGGGGGTAACTGGGCCTGCAGGCGAGGACAGTGTTGGGGGAACCAGGCCTGTAGGAGAACAATTAGGGGTGACCAGGCCATAGGGTAGGGCAGTTAGGAGCAATCGGGATGGCAGGGGAGTTGTTAGGGACTGATTAGGCAGGCAGTCAGCCAAGCAGTTGGGAGCCATCAGTCCTGGATTGTGAGAGGGATGTCTGCCCATTTAGCTTGACCCTATCAGGATCCAGCTTAAATGGCAGTCGGACATCCCTCATGGAATCCCAGCTAGGAGAGAGTGCAGGCTGGGTTGAGGAATACACACCCCCATGTACGAACTTTGTGTGCCAGACCTCTATTCACTAAAATAAGGCTGTAAGAGCCAGGAATCCAAATTTGAAAAGACACAGTCTGAGACATGATTTTATGGCTGAACCTCCATTATCTGTGTGTGTTTCCATTCCCTGACCCCTCAAAATATAAAACAACAAAAAAATTCTAAACAACTCTGATTAAATGCTATCATATGTGGTGTGACACGACATCACTTAGAACGGTCTAGAAATAGCATAGAAATAATGAAGGGACTGGATGCTATCTCCTAAATGCCTATGATTTGAGATATATATGTGGACATGTGGCTGTTGCCATGAAGACGAATATATTGATTGTTCAAAAAGTTACACTCCAGAAAGAAAGAAAATTTAGTAACTCTTGCATCAGAGAAAGAAAAAGAGAAAAGAATATCAAATAATCTTATCCTACTTAATTGTTGAGCAAGAGCTACTTAATGAATTCTCTTCATAGAAAAAAATAAATTATTCAATAAAGATGTGAATGAACTGTTACTGAAATATATGGAAGGGTGTGCTGAAAATATATAGTATAGTTAAATGAATAGTGTTCAAATTGTTTTGGATAAATTATATAAGACCAGAGGCCCAGTGCATGAAATTTGTGCACTTTGGGGGTGGGGTGTCTCAACCTGGCCTGTGACCTCTCACAGTTCCGGAGCCCTCAGGGGATGTCCCACTGATGGCAGTTGGACATCCTTAGCGCTGCCACAGAGGTGGGAGAGCCTTTTGCCATCATCTCTGTGCTTGTCAGCCATGAGCCCTGCTCCTGTGTTGAGCATCTGCCCCCTGGTGGTCAGTGTGCATCATTGCAACTAGTCTTCCCACCTTGGGCCAAAACAGGCTCTCCAACATCCCCTGAGGGGTCTAGATTGGGAGAGGGCACAGGCCAGGTTGAGGGACCCTGATGGTGTGCAATTGGGCCCAGGGAGGGACACAGGAGGTTGGCCAGCCAGGGAGGGACTGCCAGAGGGCTCCAGGCATGTCCAGCCCATCTCACTCAGTCCCTATTGGCTGGACCCTCACAGCAAGCTAACCTACTGGTCAGAGCATGTACCCCATGGTGATCAGTGCATGCCATAGTGACTGGTTGACCAGTTGACTGGCTGCCCCCTGGTGGTCAGTGCATGTCATAGTGAATGGTTGAGTAGCCTTAGCATATCATTAGCATATTATGGTTTGATTGGTTGAACAGCCGAACAGACGACCAGACACTTAGCATATTTAGGTTTTTATTATATAAGATTATGAAGAAGAAGTAATCAAAGGAGAAGAAAAAACATTTATTGATTGCTCATTTGCAGGCAACGTTCTAAGAACTTTATCTACATCGTAATCATCAATCTTATAAAAAGTCCTGAGGAGAGAAAAATAAGAAAACGCTGCTAGGAAGGGCTCCTGGTGGTAAATGCAAACTGCATTTCACAGTGGAGCCTCCGTGCTGAATTACCCGTCTATGTGCTGAACTGCCTACCCATGCACTCAACCACCTGCATGTACTGTGTTTCTGCTATAGGAGCCAGCCCTTAAGATGATTTTCTGAAATCCTTTTTCAACAAATAGACTGAGTCTTTCCCTAGCCCATCAGAGATATGTAGCTCAGACCAATCAGAGTAGCTCTATTATGACCAATCAGAGCAGTTGGACAGATGAAACTGGGAGGATCTGGAGTCTTCATTTGCATGAGGATGGACCAATCAGAGACCAGTGGCAGGGACTTCTGTCCATAAAAGCCAGCTCTCCTCCGGGTTCCGGGAGGGCACATTTTGTTTGTTTGCACCAGAGAATGAAGACTTGGTCTCCTTGGCTGAGCTGAAGCAGCAAGATGTGTCACTGGAGCAAAGAGAAGCATCTGGTCAAGGAGCTGAACAGAGCAAACCATCAGAGAGCACAGCAGAGCTGACTCGCTGGAGAGGGCCTGGTCTCAGAGCTGCTTTACGGCTGTGCTCTTTCACAGTTGAGCTGCTTTGCACTGCACAAAGTTTCTTTCTTCACCGCACCCCAAATGGAGACTCCAGTTGATGCCATTGGGGTTGAATTGGTGCTCATGATCACCCGTTGATAAAAATGAGGTTGTTTTAATTTTACACGTAAGAAAGTGACTTGAAGAGTTGAATTTGCTCAAGATCAATCAGTGCCTAAGTGGTAGAACAGGGATTTGAACTGAAATAGCCTAACTTTGGTCTAATGAAAAAGTGTAAAATTTCAAAATGTTAATATCCGTGACTCTTGTGTGTGTATAAAATGAACACATATCAAAGTTTATGATAAATTTATGAATGAGTCAGGGGATCAGTAAAATATTATGACCCGTTTAAAAATCATTTTAATCATGTGTACAGAGATACCCTGGAAATGGGAAAGCTGTGAGTGATTATACTTTAGAAGTAGCTCTTGCCATTGAGGAGTTTCCTTTGGGTGCGTATGGTCATCCCCCCAAATTATGGCATTCTGGGAAAAGAGATATGTTACTTGGCCTCGGCACCATTTCACCAGGAGTCAATCCCATCCTGTTTTCTCGTCATCTAGAATAACAATATCTTATCAGAAAAGTAAATGGAAGGAAGATTCAGAATTTAAGGTTAAGAAGGTTAAGTAGTGTACAAACACCATTATATTAAGCAATGATTGCTTGTAGCATTGGAGGCAGTTAAGTTCATTGGAATTTTTTTATGGCATCAACACATTATTTAATCAAACTTTCAGCATTGAAATACAAGCAAAAAGGTGATTAATCAATTTGTTCCCTGTTACAGTATATAATGAACTTTTCAGTATATCAAAAGCTTCCAGTGAATGCATTAATATTGGATGCATTTATAAATAAGATCACATAGATTCTAGAATATTAATATTATGCCTGTAATAAAGGCCAAAATTAATTATCAGCCAACATCTTTGAGAAACAGATGCAGTGTTGTATGAATTGCTAATAAATTACTTGATGTTTTTTTTTTGGAACAATATGCCTTTGAACAATATTTAATCAATCAGCAGACGATGATGTAATGAAATTGCTTGAAGCAAACATTGAGAGCTGCCCTTCTATTTTTCTACTCCTTTTAAGATGCATTATAACTACATATAGATTAAAGAAAAAAAGTTGACTCATAAAAATTCCTTTTCCTTTATGTGCAAAATGATTATTCTAGAGGAATATTATATAAAATGTAATTGAATTGTCTTTTGAAGTTTCTGTCCTTTCTTCAAATGGTAAAATGAACCATTTGATAACAAAAAAAGCCAATTATGTGGAATATAGATTTCAGTAAATCTACTAAAGAATTGTGTGCTTATTCCTGCAAATCCAGAAAACCATTATATATAAATTGAATTGATCTATCCAGCTTTTGGACTCAAAATCCCATACAGCCCAGATTTTTACCACCAGAATAACTTAAAGCTATTTTAGGTGTTGAGAATTTAAAATAAATAGTATCACATTTTATTTTATTTTCTTCCAAACGCTTTCACTTAATGTTTCAAAGACCAAACTGAAGTAAATTCAGAGCCAAATTGTGCACATCTAAAGGTCATTAGCTGTTTGTATTCCATATACGTCTACAATCACTGGTAAACGATTCCTTCTCTTTTTGGCCACACTTTGCTAAGGAGTTGATTTCCATGAAGATAGCTGCTGAAGTGGCCACACAAAACATGGCAACACAATTTAATTCTTTCCAAGACCAGATGGTCAAATGCTGCAACTGACCTTAGTAAAAAATATAAAAACAATGCAGAGTGGATTTAGGCCTGAATATTATTGTTGGGCTCTTTAAACGCCTATCTAAAGAAAGGTAATATGTTTATTATTGAAATAAAAATGTGATTGTAGCTCTATATACCTAAGATGGTATAGTGTAGTTGACACATACCCAAAGAGGGTATATAATAAGTAATCCAACTTGGCATTGACATGTTTAATCTTTACCTTTTGCTTTTTCAACATAGATGTTATCAATGTAGAAGTAATAAAAGAAGTACGTCATTTAAAGAATACAAGTCTTATTTTACCTCCTCACTCTGATGGACTTTGCTTTTTTTGTTTATTAGTTATACTAGTAGCCCAGTGCATGAATTCATGCACATTGAAAGGAAATTAATTAGAAGAAATATTTTAATACTATATCTCTATTTGAACCATCTCTGTAATAGAAATATCAGAGATGAAAGGAAATTGCTAAAATGTCTATGAAAATAATACATAACTTCATTAATAAATAAACAATAACTATATAACAACAAAGACATGATATAAAAACAGCAAAAACATGATATAAAAACATTGTTAAAAACAATGACTGTTAAATTGATTAAACGTATTATAATATCTCCCTGTATACTACACTCAGTAAAAAGACTTTCAGAGTGCTTGACTAATTTCCCTTGTTATGAAGTATTTACAATTTTAACCTTAACATCACACGTTCTTCACACTTGAGAGAATGCTCCATATAATTGATCATGTCTGAAAACGGGTTCAAGTAGGAATATTCCTCCTCCTGTCCATAGTTTGTCCTTGTGATTTATTTTAGTCACACAGATACTGGCATTACAGGAAACTGTCTTCCAATTAATTTAAATGGGAGACCAGTGTCAGACAGAGACAAATCGATTCTTGGAATCAGAACAACCTCTCCCTCTGCAGATCCTGTTAATACTTCAGCTTTGATAATGTTGGATCATAATCTTTTGATAATCAATCTGGTACCATCCCAAAGATCCCATTCACTATTAAGAATTCTCAGTTGCATCATGATTGCACCCACTTTCAGTTTTAATTTATGACATGGCATTCCTGAAGGAATAATACTATTAAGAAATTTGATGGGAAAATTTTCCTTTTTGGCACCATCCGTTGAATCGATGGAATCATCACTCAAAGAGGTGTGAAAATCTCCATCGAGTATATCCAAAATTTCTTAATTCCATTTATGAACATGCTCATTTTTTTGGACAAATAATCACATGTTTAGATTTATTTTTAATACTATCTATAGATATATTATTTCCAAAGGTAGCTTCAATAATAGCTCCATTACAAACCATTTTACAGGGGATTTCAATAATATCCATTCCTAAATGAGAAGTGCTATCAAGTTTGCCATCTCTAAGTTTTACTAACCATTCACTATAAGCAGAATCCTCTATCTCATATTTTTTTAGGAGATATCTGTCTGAAACACTCTAAACATTACAGTACTTTAAACTCATATGTACAAAGCATGCAGCACAACACTGAGACATTGTTGAAAATACCCTCCAAGAAGGATAACTTTCCCAGCAAAGGCAACATCTAAATAGGTGCCAGTGAGAGCTTTATGTACCGAGCATGTGCAAGGCAACATTTATTTTACAATTGCCAGCGCGCGTCATATGTACCAGCTGATAGGTCTGTCGGTTGGTTGAACAGACAGGCGGTTGGTCACTTTTCCATATATATATATGGAGAGAGAGAGAGAGAGAGAGAGAGAGAGAGAGAGAGAGAGAGAGAGAGAGAGGGAGGGAGATTATTGCTACCTCTCTTTACAGATTTTGTTTTCTCTCTCCAGCTCTAATTTTTTTGCCTCTATTTTTTCTTTTGTTTCCTAACTTTAATGCTATAAAATGTACTTATGTTTTGTTTTTTTTTAACTTGATGTTTGCTTTTTTTTGTCACCATCCCCTGTGGATGAGGGACCTCAAGGTTGCTCATGCCAATAGAATAAGATTGTGTTCAGTAAAGCAGATAAAAAAAATAATTTGGCTGAGACCGCTTTGGCTCAGTGGATAGAGCGTCGGCCTGCGGACTGAAAGGTCCCAGGTTCGATTCCGGTCGGGGGCATGTACCTTGCTTGAGGGCACATCTCCAGTGGGGGGTGTGCAGGAGACCGCTGATCGATATCTCTCTCTCATTGATGTTTCTGACTTTCTATCGCTCTCCCTCCCTCTCTGTAAAAAGTCAATAATATATATATATATATATGTACATATATATATATATATATATATATATATATATATATATAAAATAATTTGATTAAAGAAGAGAAAAGGGTGAGTTCATCCTCTGAAGATTCCTTCTGTCAATGTTGGGAAATCAGGAAGGTCTTAAGGGTCATGGAGGAAGTAGGCATGTTCAGGGGTGGGGATTTCAGGGTGGGTATTCCAGAGTGATTGGAATTGCAGGGAAGCATGTGTAGATTTCAAACATACTTGGTGCATGCTTTGTCATAGATCACATGTCTTATTGTAATGTTAAATATCCACTCTTGGGCATAAGTTTTAATGTGCTAACAGAAAAATTCCTCTGAAGGTGATTTAGGGAGGGGTTCCAGACACCATCTTGGATCTTTGGAGTACAAATGGCTTTCTTAGCATGGCTGAGTTTCTTATGTTTCCTGCCGGCAGACTTAGCTAGCCTGGACTTTCCTCCCTGGCTTGCTTTTGTCAGGGGATAGGTTAGAGAGAAAACAATACATTTAGTAAAAGTTCAAGGATTAATAATATGGTGGCACAACCCGGTGATATTTTCACTTAACAGTATGTCTTGGAAATCATTCCATGTCACCGTATGGGCATAGACCTCATTCTTCTCAATTTGCATAAGGTATTATATGTTAAGAATATACAGTATGTTTATATTTTTCTTTTCTTACAAATAAATCTTGAGATTGTTTTTTATTCTCTATTACATAGAATGTTTAAATTGATCTCCTTTTATATACCTTTTAGAAGATATGCTGAGTTTTTAGAGTTTTTTAAAATATAGAGTATAGTTTTAAAACCAATACATCAAAAGATATCTAATTATTAATTCCTTGAATGTTTTTCTCCATTTTAATTGTATAATGATTTTAATTTTTTTGTGTGTGTATGTATAATTTGGTATACTGAAATATCTTTGGTCTAGAATTTAAAGAACACAGATTCTAATGCCAGTCCTTGCCATCACTGGACATATTTACCCCCAGGTAAATAAGCAGTCTTCCCAGGCTCACGCCTCTTGGATAAAACAGTGTTGGCATAGACAATCTCTGGAACCTTCCCCTTCGTGACCCTCTATCAGCTTCCTTTTGATAAAGTTGCAAATAAATAAGAATGTTTAAATCACTTTTATGGTTCTAAGTCTGAAAAAGAAACAACCTCGTTTTATACAGAATACAATTGTAACAAAGTTAAGTAAATAATGACATTAAGATTTCTGTCCCATTTGCTGAGAAAGTTTGATCTGTAGCAATACACGTTTGCAGGTGAACATATAACTACAGCTCAAATATGATGCTTCCATGAATTAATCATGTCTACCTCTGCCTAGCAGTAGGTAAGCCCCATTGAGTTCTCACTCACAGACTCTACCTCTGAGAATATCATATTGATTGTATGAATTGACATTTTCAATCCCAAGGCCCCTACATGTGCAAGAGGTTATGAATATTATTGGGAGATATTTTCCCCTCTGCTTGCTCTGAATTCAGAATTTTATGGAATAGAAAGAGGGCCGTAAGGCAATGCCACATTCAGCCCTTTGGAGGAGAGGGAAGTGAAGAGCAGACACATGAGGATTCCCGGGGAAAGGAGGGGCGTGTCAATAGAACATCTATCCCACTTACATTCAGCTTGAAGAAGAATAGCGGTTATTATTACATATCCAGAGTACTTTACTGAACTTGATATCATGTTACTTTTATTTTATTTTTATTTTTAAATTTTTAATATTTTATTGAAATTTTTTTACAGAGAGGAAGGTAGAGAGATAGAGAGTTAGAAACATTGAAGAGAGAGAAACATCGATCAACTGCCTCTCCCACACCCCTACTGGGGATGTGCCTGCAACCAAGGCACATGCCCTTGACTGGAACCGAACCCGGGACCCTTCAGTCCACAGGCCGATGCTCTATCCACCGAGCCAAACAGACCAGGGCTCATGTTACTTTTAGTCGTGTCTCTTTTGGCTTGTCTTGACTATGGCCATTTCTCAGATCTCCCTTGTTTTGGATGACCTTGACAGTTTTGAGGAATACTGTCCAGATATTTTGTAAAGTGGCACAGAATCAGCACTGGTCTGGCGGTTTTTCTCGTAGTAAGACTTGGTAAATGAGTTATGGGAAGGAAGACTGCAGATATAATGTGCCATTTTCATCACACTATATCAAGGGTGCATATTGTCAGCATGATTTATGACTATGGGTCTGTCCTTGATCACCTAGCTGAGGTTGTGTTCATCAGGTTTTTCCACTATACCGTTACTCCCTTCCCCCCCTCTTCACATTGTATACTTTAGAACAGCAGTTCTCAACCTGTGGGTCGCGACCCCTGTGGGGGTCAAAAGACCCTTTCACAAGGGTCGCCTAAGACCATCGGAAAATGCACATATTTACATCACGATGCATAACAGCAGCAAAATTTCATGGTTGGGGGTCACCACCACATGAAGAACTGTATACAAGGGTCGTGGCCTTAGGAAGGTTGAGAACCACTGCTTTAGAAGGAACTCCCTATGCATAGCTCACACCAAAAGGGTGGGTGTTTATGCTCCCGCCTTGAGCATATAATTGTAGAATTCTTCTGCATGAAGCATTAGTCTCTCTTCCCCCCAATGTATTAATTTCTTAAATAGATTAATTATCAGCATATCTATAATGGATTTTACACTTGGAATCATAATCCATATTAACTTTAGGATTTGACTCAAATTTAATTCAACTCTGATTCTTTGGCACTCTTTCGGTTGGCTATGATATATTTTTATCCTAGTTGTGTTTTTTTTTTTTTTTTTTTTTTTTTTTTTTTTTTTTTTTTTTTTTTTTTTTTTTTTTTTTTTTTTTTTGTGTGTGTGTGTGTGTGTGTGATTTTATAGCACTTCCTTATGGCTGACTCTCTAGAATAAATATATTGTTTATTTCTTGCCCTATCCCTAGATCAGCAACTACTTCAAAGACCCTTGGTTCCTTTTATTGGAAACTGATACAGTGGTACCTCGAGATACGAGTGCTCTAACATACGAGATGTTTGAGATACGGGCTGTCGAGCGAGCGATTTTTGCTTTGAAATTTGAGCAACATTTGAGATAGGAGTCATCTCACGGATCAGCCAGCTGCACACAACCCACCAGTTTACTGGGACTCGAGTGTCTCATAGTTTCCCACGCCTCAAGGTTACGGAACGAATTAAACTTGTATCTCGAGGTACCACTGTATTATAAAGCAAGGCCTGGATATAAGGCAGACTCTTTGCTGCGGGGTGTCACATTTTTTGCTCTCTTAGCTAATAGAACAGTACATGTCTGGGTTTCTCTAGTCTCTGTACATTTAGGTATCTAGGGTGCATCTTTCCATACTAACCATCCTCGTCTATACTAAGCTAAAAGTGAGTTGAATCAGTGTTTCTCACTCTAATTTATCAATTGTAGCCAATTTTAGTCTTCTTCAATGGCGAATCTGTGATTTTCTACCGAAGCTGTGGGCAACCTGAGGCCTACTATATTTGCGATGTATTTACTTAATACATGAGTGGAAGTGCCATAATGATTAATCTGTACCCCTGTTGATGCAGTTCTGTCAATTAAAACAATAGCACTGAGCAGTTTCTTTTGCTTTTTGTTTTAGAGACTCTACTTATTGCTAAAGTTCCTTAGTTCAGTGAGGTCAGTCTATACATTTGTAATATAGTTAGACTTTCTTTTCATTTCTCCCAGGGGATACTGCAATTTCCTGAATAATTTTACTTTGCCTACATGAAGGTTCTTTTTGTGCTATGAATTTCTAAGGATATAGACAAGAGCATAAGTTCTTTTTTTTTGAATGTATTTTATTGATTTTTCACAGAGAGGAAGGGAGAGGGATAGAAAGTCAGAAACATCGATGAGAGAGAGACATTGATCAGCCACCCCCTGCACACCCCACACTGGAGATGTGCCCGCAAGCAAGGTACATGTCCCCGACCGGAATCGAACCTGGGACCTTTCAGTCTGCAGGCCAACGCTGTATCCACCGAGCCAAACTGGTCTCGGCAAGCATAAGTTCTTTTATTCACCCTTACAATATTGAACAGAATCATTTTGTTGCTTTAAAACTCCCCTATGCAAAACCGGTTTGGCTCAGTAGATAGAGCGTCAGCCTGCGGACTGAGAGGTCCCAGGTTCGATTCTGGTCAAGGGCATGTACCTTGGTTGCAGGCACATCCCCCAGTCGGGGGCGTGCAGAAGGCAGCAGATCAATGTCTCTCTCTCATCGATGTTTCTAACTCTCTATCCCTCTCCCTTCCTCTCTGTAAAAAATCAATAAAATATATATTAAAAAAAATATATATATATATATCTCCCCTGTGCTTCACCCATTCATTCCCCTTGGCCAGTAATAACTGTAGTTAGTAGCCAGGGATCCCAAGGCAATGACATACAACTGGGCATTTTCTGGGCGTGGCATCTGGGAGAGCTCTCGGTTTTCTGATCACATGAGACAGCTGTGCCTGTCACGGCCTCCGGTTTGCCCTCCCTACAGCTTTCTGCTTGGGCTCTGATGTGATGCCTAGAAGCAGAGCCATCATCTTGCCACACAAGACAAAGTGCTCATCCATTAAGGAGCGGTTTACAGGGATTGCATCTCTGATGAAGTCATTAATCAGCTTCTCCCTCTGCGGACCATCTCCATGCTTTCTTGTCATGTGTGGAATCTGCTCTTAGTTAAGCTCTTTTTGTAAGTCTCTCTTACTTGATGCTAGGTATAATACTAACTGCTATCACCATCTTGCTGGTTTGCTTTCATGGTTTGTAATTTCTGATACCTCTTTCTAAATCTTTTGTTTCTAATTAAACGGGCTGCTTGTGACTTTTTAAGAAAGTGTTAGGAGTATCTCATTCAAAGAATGATATTCTTCCTCAAAATAAAAGTCTCTCTGCCCAGATGGGTTTGGCTCAATGGATAGAGCGTCAGCTTGTGGACTGAAAGGTCCCTGGTTCGATTCCTGTTGGGGGCATGTACCTTGCTTGCGGGCACAGCTCCACAGTGGGGTGTGCAGGAGGCAACTGATCGATGTCTCTCTCTCATCGATGTTTCTTTCTATCTCCCTTTTTCTCTGTAAAATATATTTTAAAAAAGAGTCTCACTGTCATTTTATTTTATGTATTTATTTATTTAAGATGAGAAGAAAATTTCAGGACCCTATGTTTCTAAGTTCTGTGAAAAGGATCAGCTTTCCCTTCTGTTCTTACAAATATAAAACTAGAAAATACTCAAATTCGAACTCAAATTTTTTTACTTGCTGCCCAGCCAGTGTGGCTCAGTGGTTGAGTGCTGACCTATGTATGAACCAGAAGGTCAGGCTTTGGTTCCCAGTCTGGTTGCAGGCTTGATGTCCGGTAGGAGGCATGCAGGTGGCAGGTGATCAATGATTCTCTCTCATCACTGATGTTTTTCTCTCTCTGCTTCTCTCTTCCTCTGTGAAATCATATCAATCAAATAAAACCATATTTATTTTTTCTTCACTTGCTACAGGTGAGATTCTCTCCTAGCTGTTCTCTAATAAATATGGTCTGGTCTCCTTATGTATATATAATTCTTGCAGTTTAGTGAAGTGGAACGGAATAAAGAAACACATAAGTGATAATCATTTATAATTCTTGTGTTTCTCATTAATATTTTTTCTATTGTCATATTGGGCTTTTTGTATTAAAGAAGGCTTTTTTTTAAAGGTGAAAACTTTAAAAGCTAGGTTATAGTTAGAGTTTTAACAACAGATGATTCAGATCAAAGTTATTTCTCCCTGCAAAGGATTCTCTGGTATCTGGACGTTTAAAATAATTATGAATGATAACATTAGTGGGAATCTTAATCATCCCAGGTTTTTAGGATTATATTAATTTTTACAATGTGTAAAATCAGCATATCCAAAAACTCCCCCGCCCTCTTACCTTGGAAATGGGCAATACATAGAGAAGTTTATTATTTTTATATTAGTGAAATTTTAAATGGCCATCATACTGATATATAGCTATGCTCTGTCATAGTTCCTATTGAATAGAAAGCAGGAAGTAGCCTTGGTCTTATAGTCAGGGGCCTAATACCCGGACATTTGTACCAAATCTCTATGTAATTCCTAAGGAGTGTGGTTTTAAAATAGATGTAGTAAGTTTTTGAAGGGAATATCAGTCATTGTACACTTACCTGTTTTAAATTTGTGGAGTGTTTCGTTTTATGTTCAGAGTTTATGGAACCGTATAACTTATGAGATGTCACAGTCCTTTGCGATCAGCCAGTCCCACGTCCTCTGTACCCAGATGAGAATATTGAGACATCAAGAGCCACATAACCAATTGCGCTATCATGATGACCTCTATTAACTTGAGGACAATGTCAAACACCTCCCTTCCTCACCCTCCTCACCTTAAGCCACTGATGTAAGAGTGCATGTGACAAAAGTCTTTGAGTTACTGACCTAGAGAATAACATCTAGTAGGCAACTTGGATCTTCTGCAGATGCACAGATTTATATCCTCTGAATAAAAGTAGTAAATGAATTAATAAGACATTAAAAAAAATGAAACAGCACCTGAAAAATGACATGTAATTTGTGGTATATAGTGAATGTAACTGTATTCAATATTAACACCAGTTTCTTGAATACAACATCAATTGAGGTAAATAATTTGGAAAAATGTTTCTATTTTTGTGGCAGATTTTATTTATTAATTAGATGTAGCTTAGTATATCATTTGTCCATAATATAGTATCCATCTTGGTTTGCATTCATATTGTCTGAAAACACAGCAGTCAGGTATTTTGACACATGATCTGAGGTTAAATGTTTAGATAAAAACTCCTGTGTTTTTTTTAAGGCTTTGTCTTTTTTTTAGAAAACTCCCAAATTGTGTTTTGCAGTAGAAGAGCTACAAAGTCCTGTTAGTTACACTTCACATTTTATAGTAGCTGCTCCTTGCCAGTGATCATTAAGCGAATAAAACATCTATCAAGCGTATGGGAATGAGTCCGTTCATAAATCATTCTGCTCAATCTGTTAGCAAGGTGGGCTGCAGGAACATTTTAGGACCATCCATAAAAAATTAAGACCAGGGGCAGAATAATTTTCTCAATCGATTTAGTAGTCAGTACTGGTAGAAGAAAAATTTTGTCAATTCCTTTTTTTCATGTTTCAGAGCAGTTATTCTAAATAAGTATCTCTCCTTGGGTATGCCATGACTTTTTACATAGACTAAATTTTCCATTCTTACACAGTGCTTTTATAAGGGAGATACGTGTTCACTAGGGAAGTTAATATCAGGTGCATGAACCCAGGACATAAAATAACCCTACGTAGGAATCTTTCTGTTCCATTTCCTTAAAGCAGTGGCCAGCAAACTGTGGTCGCGTGGCCTTGGTTTGTTGCTCTGTTGACTAATGAGGTTGTCAACCACTGACCTAGACTCTTGATTCAATAATTACAGGCTGTTGTTATTCCTTGTGATTAAGCCCCTAAGTACTGTTCCTCCATGTAAAGGATAAAATGTAAAATGATTGCGCTCCAAAATTGTAGTCAAGAAGAGAAAGGAGAATGTAACTGCTTTAATTAAAAACGTAAATCCTCAGGGATTTTATGCAATAGGTGATAAAATTGGGTATTATTTTGTTCTGTCATACTTCTTATTTGTCTTTTAATGTTATGATAATCAATCACATAATACCAAAAGAATTACACACTTTTTTTTTTCAGGTACTAAGGATGGCTTAAGTAAACCTTGAGAATTTTGAAAAGGCAAGAGTGCGTTGCTTCAGACACTTTTCCATATAAATTATGAGTAGTTGTTAAACAACACATGTTCTGGCATTTAACAAAAAAATACCCATTAGCACTTTAAATAATTCAATGTTTCCTGCTCTTCAAATGGTGATTTTTGCGCTAAGCCAATGAAGGAATTAAATTTGCTTATCCCAGTGTTTTTTTTTTTTTGTTTTGTTTTTGTTTTTTATTTTTTCTGGAGAATGAGGTTGACAATTGTAATCCACTTCAGAAGATCTTGAGAGATTTAAATTGTTAGTATTTGCAAACATTGATATTGACTTAATAAGTGTGAGTTATTTGCAGAATGCAGATCAGTATTTTGCAATCCCCAATGAGGTGCCTCCTTTAGTCCCTCAGACTGCCTGCTGTGAACTTAAGAGTTCCTTCCTGTTGTGTGGCTTGGCTTTTCTAGAAGTTTCCTTGCTTCACTTTATCTAAAGATGTCCTGAATAGAAAGGGCATCCTTCCATTCCAGCCATTCTTAGGTCCTTTGCTTAGACTTTCAGGAGTGATGTAATTTGTGTGCATTTATTTTCACCAAGCCATCCCAACTTTCTCTGCATTTCTCTTGTCTCCTTTACCATGGATCTACTTCCTCCACAGCCCGAATGCCTATGCCCCTCACTTGTTTTCTGCCCACAGATGTCAGAAGGAAGGATGGCACATCTTGTCACCAGTTCTTAGTAGACAGCACAGGGTCGGCTAGGCCTTTTCCAATTAACACTCCAAATTACATTGGTGAGGTGTGAGCTTCAGTGCTATCTTCTTTACCGCCAGGCCTAAGTGAAAAGAATTCCTTCAAAAATAGCCTGCAGTAATTCACATGACCTTGGGTCTCATTGGAGATAGAAATGCTTTATAAGGTATTGAGAACTAAATAACAAAATGCTTTTCTGAATAAAGGGAAAATCAGTAAGTCATGATTCCATTGGATTTGATGCCACCTGTTGTGATTTTTTGAAAATTTTTTCCAATAATTTAATAAATCTTTATTGTTCAGATTATTACAATTGTTCCTCTTTCCCCTCCCCCCATGTAGCTCCCCTCCACCCAGCTCCCACCCCTCCCTCTGCTCTTACCCCCATCCCAACTGTCCTCATCCATAGGTGTACAATTTTTGTCCAGTCTCTCCCTGCACCCCTCACCCCTTTATATATATTTTTTTAAGAAAGAAAAGGAAATACTATCATAAATAAATGATAGATCGATGATAGATAGATAGATAGATAGATAGATAGATAGATGATAGAATTCAAGCAGGAGGCACCTCCACTTTATGGTGGCAGTTTAGAATACCAATTTGAAAGTAAACCCTCTCTGTTGCAAATAGGAGGCATGTTTTATGGAGTAAGGAAGGGGAGTCGAGCATCCTGTGACTGTTGGATTGAATTGCGTTGCTCTGTTGCTTTACTGCTTTACTGAACGTAGTAGCCAGGTTTCTTCTGGATGTCCTTGAAAACTCTGGCATTATTTGTCTTCCTACAACCAGGGGAAGGACATAAAAGTGTTTATCCAAACTTGGAGGGGGAAAGACAACAATATGCATGCATATATTTGAGGTGTATGTCTCTGGAAGTAAGTAGTCATATGTTCTTCAGGGAAGTCCCCAAACTCGGTTCACTCTCATGCCTTGGCAAAGTGCTGGCTCTTATCTGACATTGTCTCTTTTCTTCGTCTGCCCTGCGTGTCCTTTCTCTTTTTCTAGACACTGAAGTCTTGTACTTGGATGTTGGGAACACTTTTCTTGACTCCCTTCAATAAATACCCCGCAGCGTTCCTTTCCCTAGGCTTCAATAGATCGATCGTCATATAAATTTTTATCAAAGCTGGTTGACTTCATGCTCTAATTCTTTTTAACACGTTCATCCTCCCACACTGGCATCTAGCTCTAGGAAGCAAGACTGTATCTTTCTTCCCTTTGTGTCTTCAGCTAATTCCCAGCACATAATACGCATGAAATAAATACTTTATTAAATGTATAAACATAGGTATGCATATTCACATAGGATTTGTGGCCTTTTATATGTGTTTAGACACTCACACATACACAACACACTTAGGTGCACACATAAAAGGAAGATGTTGAGATAGGCATATAACACAAAAGATATATAAATATATAAAAGAACAAAAAAGTACATATGGATAATTCTAGGTCCATAACAGCTGTTCTTATAAAAATCTGTTACCAGAGCAGAATACTACCATTCAGAAACTTTGCAGCATTGAGTTTACATTCCAGTTCTTAGAAAATTAAAATTCACTACATAAAGCCAACAATGTACATACTTGGTTTCCTACTCCCAAGGTGTATTTCCTCAAGTGATGCTATTATAATCTTTACATTAATTTCTCTAGGATTAAAAACACATGTGTTTAACAATCTCAAATAGTCAAAGCAGTGGATGTTATGACAAAGAGCCAACTCAATTACTACCGATCTCTACTTTCTTTCCAAATTCTACATTTTCTATAGCCCACTGATTATTTTACATTTTTGTTTGCTCCGATTTCTTGAAACACCCTTATCTTTGTCTTTAAAATGTACCAGGGCTCTTCATCAATCCCACAAAGTATACACACCTTACATGGAATACATTTAATAAAATTAACCTGAAATGTGTCATATTTCATTCTGAATTAGGAAAATACCTGTAACCCCTACTCCTATGTAATTCCTATCACATTTCTATTGATTTTAATCATGGATGTTTTCTTTACCTCTTCTTAGATGATTGTCAGGCAGAATATTTTGATGGAGGTCTGTATTTATTCATTCTAATGATTATTCACATGTTGTCTTGATTGTAAGGTTGATTCTTTAGGCAAATAATTTTCAGCTATTCTCTTACGTGATCTTTTTTATTCATTTAGAAAATATATATTAAGCACTATATTCAAAGAACATAGTAGGCAGAAAATACTGTAGACAACATGCTAAGAACTAAGGAAGCACTAGTATATGTACTAGTATGTAAAAGCCCATATTTTATACTCCAAAAAGTTTGCTCCCCTGAGGGTCACAGACCCACAGGCAAGCACTTATATGTAAAATGACATCTCAGAGATAATACCAGTCAAGTCTTCCTGGAGGAATTGCTATTTCACCATCATGGTGTTTTTACTTATAGATCATCTTGTATTGCTTAGATGCTATTGTTTCTATTACTCAGACTTAAGGTGTGAAAAAAAAAACTAGTGGAAAACTCGGGAAACACTAAAATGCTGAGAACTCTGCCATTAAAATCAGATGCTCTGCGATGTACAGAGTACCTGACTTTATTATTAAACATTCTCCAGATAACTTGTAAGAGTTTTAGATCAATTGTTATTGGAAAACCAATTTTAGAAACTCTTATAAAGCCAATATATCAATATTTAACTCTATACATATATATAATGATACCTATATACCCACATATTTATATACATATACATATTTATGAAAATCATTATTGATTAGAATATAGAAAAATAAATATGTACTAATGTAAATGTATTGGCACTGCTGAGGATTTTATTATATGATGTCTAAAGGATGTAACAGAAGACAGTCAAAGAATAGTATGAGCACATGTGTGTACATGCACTCCCTCACACATACATATACATGTATTCACACACAAACAAGTCATTGCCCAAGTACTGTTTATTGCTAACTCTTAACTATGCATGACTTTTCTCACTGACTTATAGAGATCATATGCCAATGCTAAAATTCTTTCCCTTGGTCTACATCAGTTATTGTCATGTGATCATCCAATCATTACACATCTTATCTCTCCATGGCTTAACTTTACATCAGATTGTTGATTAAAATCAGTGCCGAACATATCTGAGGTTAAGAAAAATCTGTTATTAATGTACTTTTTAATAATTGAGAGGTGAATAGCAAACTAAAAGAATATGGAGAGATTACTCAAAATTTTACAAATTCCAATGGTCCTGGAAAGCTCAAATTTGCAGGACAGCTTTGAGATTGTAATGGTTCAAATGTGATTTATAATACACTGGGTGCTCTATTTGTAATTTTTGTTAATGACCAATAATTTGTAAGAACAATAGTATAACCTATACTATACCAGTATTGAGTGTAAAATGTTTTCATTGTAATGTGTTGTGCTACTGCTGTTGGTTGGGGCATGTATAATGGTGTTATAAAAAATGGTTTGACATAACTCTTATATTATTATATCATTTTTCATCTGGACTCCAATCAGGAAGATATTCTTCTCACCTAGTGTTTTAGACCCTTGGCATTTTCTAGCAATTTGCAAAGAGAGCAGAGGTAGCTAAAGAATGGAGTTAATGGAAGAGAAGACTAGCTAATAGTATCCGCATTTAGAGGCATATTTATGTCATCAAACAGCCATTACAGGTTATAAAAAAATCAGTGAACAAAAGCTCTACTTTGAGGCAATGCAGAAATAAAGTCTAAAATACAGCATGAAGGGTTTAAAATAATATTCTGTGAAATTATAGCAGGAAGATTAAGGAGAGGTGGGGTAGATAAGAGATCAATCAAAGGACTTGTATCTATGCATATAAGCATAACCAATGAACATAGACACTGGGGGGTTGGGGTATGCA
>PVJN01014440.1:0-46578 GCA_004026805.1 Lasiurus borealis | reverse complement strand
CAGGCTTATTTAGAGAGACTTGAAAAGAGCAGAAATAAAATATCTTCCAAAATGAAAATTCCGTTTGGCCATCTGCGGATGGTTTTGCTTTATTTCCTCAGTGTACGGCTGTTTTTGCTGATGGCTCTCACATTCTGTAAGAGTATGGCTCTGAAAGAATGTTCTTGGCCTCTTGAAAGCCCCTTTCTTTAAAAAGCTGGGTTTCTGTATGAAAGAAAATGATGTTTAAAAGGGCGCTTCTAAGTATCTAAAAATGTAAAGCTATTGAACATGCAGAATTCCTTCCAGATATTGAAACAATTATCTATTATGAAAAATTATTTTGATCTTCAAGGCAGAAACATCAACAACCAAATCTTACAGTTAGTTTTTAATATTAAGATCTTGGAAAGTTCTGGTTGCTGAGAGGGTATTTCTCATACCAAACGCTTCTTGCTTCCTGGAGTGGCACCTTTTTGGATCTGCACATTTGTCTTCCAGGTGCCTCCTTTATTCACTTGTTAATGTCCATGGTTTTTTGGAAAACAGGGCTCTCCACTACATTTATCACAGGCATTGTAAGCCTGTTAGAGATGGAGCAATGCCTTCCTGAATTAGCTTTTTTTTTTTTTAAGCTGCAAACCAGGTAGAAAATCTGTTGATATTAACCGCAAACCTTTGTCTCGTGGTATTCATTTAGATTCTGAGCATCTCCTCGGAGACAGCCAGCCCTGAAGCTTCCCTGCGAGCGGTGCTGAGCAGAGCCGCGGAGAGATCGGTGTCGGCCACTGAGATGTGTCAGCTCCTGTGCAGCGCCCGCCGCTGCTGCCCAGGCCTGCAGCCTGTTGTGCAGGAGTTAGCTCACACCGGTGAGGAGCGGGCGGGTGGGGTCCTGGCAGGCCCCAGGGGGTTCCGTACTGGAGAGAAGAGGCAGCAGTTCATATGAGAGCTCGCTGTAGCTGCTTTATTTACTTATTTTATATGCTCTCAGTACTTAGAAAAGTCATAGACATAGATGCAAAGTGATACTGTTTGTGCTAATTGAGTGAAGATGATATTGCTTCAGCGTTTTCTGAGGTTCTCAAGTAGTCTGCATTCTCCTCTAAGAAAGAAAGTTCGGGAGCAACAGAGAAACTTAGAGCCACGAGATTTCTCTCCTGTGCAGGTTTCGTTACTCAGGAAAACGGGGAGAAGGACAGGTGGAAGGTGAGTGACAAATTTCACCTGGAAGCCAACCACAAAGCTGAGGCAAAGGCAGCTGAGCCCGCTGAAGACGACTGCCAGCCCCGGAAGCAGGACGGCCAAGGGGAGGCTCGCGCCTTGCCAGAGCCAGAGCAAAATGCATCTGCCTCCCCGGACCCTGCCAAGAAGAGCTTCGTGTGTAAGGCCTGTGACAAGAGCTTCCATTTCTACTGCCGCCTGAAGGTGCACGTGAAGCGCTGCCGGGTGGCCAAGAGCAAGCAGGTGCAGTGCAAGGAGTGTAATGAGACCAAGGACTCCAAGAAAGAGCTGGACAAGCATCAGCTGGAGGCCCATGGGGCAGGGGGAGAGGCTGACGTCCCCAAGAAGAAGAAGAAGAGGCTTCCGGTGACCTGTGACCTCTGTGGAAGAGAATTCGCTCATGCCTCAGGTGCGTTCAGGAGGGCGAAGTAACTGGGCATGATCTTTCTGGAGGCTGTGGTTTGGGCTCCAGGCCTGGCTCCTGGCTGTGTGCCATCAGGGCCGGGGATGGGCTTAGAAAACAGACCGGTTCCTACAGAGGCAGGGCGGTATTTTTGAGAAGAGCGTGAGCTTTGGAATCTGTTCTCTGAACTTGAATTTCCCCATCGGTAGGCACACTGATTCCACCTACTCTTTTAGATTGTTATGAAGATTTAAGATAATACAGCTAAACGCCTAGAAGAGTACCTACATTAAGTTAATGCTCAGTAAATTGTGGCTATTATTCATATTTGACACCAACTCTTTTAACACCTGCCTCTTAGGCTTCTGTGCATCACTTGGATCTTGATAATAGATAAAGCATGGGTACATAGTCAGAATTGTTTTCCCCTGCCCCATATGTTGGGTAAACCTAATGAAACATAACAGGGAGTTTTGTTTCCCTCTTTCTGGGTGACTGGATCCTGGTTAAGAGAAGGAGAGAGAGGATGGGAAAGAAAAACCTAGGACCCTTCATGCCTGATTGAGCCATGAGTGCTGGGCAGATGGTAGCATGGCCCTGTGAGGTCAGAGCACATAGGACCTGTGTCCGTGGTTCATGCTGGGCTTCCTCAGGAGTCCTGGCCCGAGGCATGGTGGGTGTACCTGACACTGGGTACAAGAGAACGCCATGGCACTGATGACTGTATCTCTCCGGTCCCCGCCGGCCTCCGCAGGCATGCAGTACCACAAGCTGACCGAGCACTTTGACGAGAAGCCTTTCTCCTGCGAGGAGTGTGGGGCGAAGTTTGCAGCCAATTCTACCCTGAAGAACCACCTCCGCCTCCACACGGGGGACCGCCCGTTCATGTGCAAGCACTGCCTCATGACCTTCACCCAGGCCTCGGCCCTGGCCTACCACACCAAGAAGAAGCACTCGGAAGGTAAGGCATGGGGGGATTGTTTTTGGTTTTGTTTTGTTTTTTTTGGTTTTAATGTTTTGATTGGTTTCAGAGAGAAGAAGGGAGGAGAGAGGGATAGAAACATCAGTGATGAGAGGGAATCATTGGTCAGCTGCCTCCTGCATGCCCCACATAGGGATTGAGCTGCAAACCAGGCATGTGCCCTGCCTGGGAATCGAACCGTGATCTCCTGGTTCATAGGTCGCTACGCAACCACTTAGCCACACTGTCTGGGCAAGAATGTCTTCATTTCTCCTGATACTTTAATAGTGTGAGCTGCCTGAAAACCTACTAGGAATTAGGCAGGATCTAAATCTCAAGAAGATTAAAAATAGAACAGAAATGTAAAATCTATAGGCACTCAGAGGACTAGGAACACATATGTGCTCAGGCATGCTCTGGTGAGTGATTCTGAGGGGAGGCTGACTAATGTAGTGCTATGACTTTAAAGTCATAGAATTTACATAAAGTCAGGAATTCCCTGGACTTTAAGAGGGACATGGAGCATGGGACAGACCTTGATTGCACACCTACTGTGGCGGGCAGTGGCAGATGCTGAGTGACTAAGCTGGATCCTGTGCTCACAGAGCTGATGGCTTAGAGTGTCTAGTGTGAAGACAGTGACAGTGCAGTCACCAGTGGTGTGATACCCAACAATCCCTGGATACATGGGAGGAGGGTGTGGGGGTTTCTGGTCTGCAGAGTGGGGAGCATTTACATGGAAGCGCCAAAGCTGCTGCATCTGGCCTGCATTGCCGTAGCCTCCTACCTGTCTCTTCTCCCCCTCCCCCTGGACAGCGTGCTCAGTACACAGGCAGGGGGTCCTTTTGAAACTAAACCATATCCTGTCGCTCTCTGTTCAAAACCCCTGAGAAGGCTCTTCACCTCACTGCTCCTGACCACCTGTGTGAAATCTCAGGAACCCAGCCCAGTTCCCACGTTATTTTTCTCCATAGTGCTGTCATATGATTTATTGTCTACCTTAGTCATTGCTTAGAGTTAGTCTCCCCCGTTAGAATGAAAGCTTTATGAGGGCAGAGCTGTTCGTTTTTTGGTTTCATTGCTGTACCTGTAGAACTCGGAATAATACTGAGCCATGGAAGGCGCTCAGTAAACACTGAGTAAATGAATTTATTGAGCCTGTTGCAGGCATTGGGGACAATGTAACTGTATGCTCTTCTTTTGGTAAAGCAGACCATAAACAAGTGTACAAGATAAATTTAGGTAGTGGTCGGTGTGTGAAGAGAAATAAGGCAGGGTAACCAGCAAGAGGACAGGGGTGAGGAGGGGCCTGTTTATTGAATCAGAAAAGGCCTCTGAGAGCTGAGAACTGAGTAGAAACCCGAATGAAGTGAGAGATGGAGCCAGCAGAAGCACTGGGAGAAAAGCATCCCACACAGCAATGAGCTGAGCTGTTTGAGAGACCAAAGGAGCTAGAAGGGGCTGAAGCAGAATAAACAAGTGAGTGCTGAGAGAGGCGGCCAGAGAGGTTGCCAAAGGCCAGACTTTGCAGGATCTTATACGCCAACGTGAAGGCTTAGATTTAATGCAGTGGTTCTCAACCTGTGGGTCGCGACCCCTTTGGGGGTCGAACGACACTTTCACAGGAGTCGCCTAAGACCATCGGAAAACACAGGTATTTACATTATAATTCATAACAATAGCAAAATTACAGTTATGAAGTATGGTTGGGGGTCACCACAACATGAGGAACTGTATTAAAGGGTCCGTGGTATTAGAAAGGTTGAGAACCACTGGTTTAATGCAAACTGTGTGTTACAAACAATGGCTTGAAACAACAAGAATGTGTCATCTTACCGCTTTGGATGCTAAAAGTCCAAAATGGGTCTCACAAGGCTAACATTTGTCAGAGGGAGAACATAGAGAAGCCAGGTGACTTATAATAACTATAGCCAGCCATTGGGAGAAGCTTTGAGTCTCAGCGTTATGTGCCGCTGCAGTTCCGTACTGAATAAGTTTGGGGGTCCAGCCTTGGGGGTTTCTGGACCCCGGATATGTCTGTTTCCTGCGTGTGGAATGAGCTCTGCCATACTTGAGGTGTCCTGGTTAAAGATGGTTTATCTGATAAGAGCCCTGTCCTTGTTCCTCAGGGGGACCACACTGACCCCCGCTGTGAGTCAGCTGTGTTTATGAGGCCTCCTCTGATGCATCCCATCGTATTGCAAATTGCCTCATGTTTAGTGCAGGCTCTAATAACACGTGTGTTTCCAGGGAAAATGTACGCGTGCCAGTACTGCGATGCTGTGTTTGCCCAGTCCATTGAGCTGTCCCGCCACGTGAGGACCCACACTGGGGACAAGCCCTATGTCTGCAGGGACTGTGGCAAGGGCTTCCGGCAGGCCAATGGCCTCTCCATCCACCTGCACACCTTTCACAGTACGTACTGAGATTGTGGCTGATGGACATTCAGCACAGACCTGGCCTTGAGAAAACATGTGACAGTCATAACAGAATTGTCACTCTACCAGAGCTGGGCCCCAATCAAGGCCACAGACATGTGACAGTCATAACACATTATGACTCTGCTAGAGCCGGGAATGAAAGCTGGGGCGTTACCTACTTCTGCCATTTCCTGCGTGTGTCACCCGCTCTCTATAATCCTTGACTTCCCTCTCTGTAGAATAGGACTGAGACTAGGGTTGTTGGAAGGATTTAGTGGGTTAATATATGCAAGGCACTGAGAACATGCCTGTCACTTGGTATCATTGAACATTACCTATGAAAGTATTTTTATTATTGAGTCTAAAGTGGGGAGCAAGGGAGCATTCCTCCTGTCATTCATGAATAGTGATGCTCTGGGGAGTATGCCGGAAATCTCTAGGGAGAATTAGAAAACAGAAATGCCCGCCACAAGCAGAAGAGCAGCATACCCTGGACGCAGTGAAACACACTTTCACTTGTAAGATGTGAAGTGAGGAAGTGAGGGGAACTGTTTGATGCTGCAGAGATGGTTAATCCAGAAGCTTCTGAGGAATCCCACCTCCCGGGATGAAGCTAGGAGAGTCAGGTGATCACTGTACTGACTTCTGGTCCTCGGAGCCTGTGACCTTGCATGACCTCTAAAGAGAGGGTTATACTTGGAGCTGTGCACGACCACGCACACCTCACTGACCAGCCTGTGTTTTCCCCACCCCTTCCTCGCATGGACGTCCCTCATGGCAGACATAGAAGATCCGTATGACTGCAAGAAGTGCAGGATGAGCTTCTCCACGCTGCAGGACCACCGCAAGCACATCCACGAGGTGCATTCCAAGGACTACCACCCCTGCCCTACGTGCGGGAAGATCTTCAGCGCGCCCTCCATGCTGGAGCGCCACATGGTGACGCACGTGGGAGGGAAGCCCTTTAGCTGCGGGATCTGCAACAAGGCCTACCAGGTGACTGCCGGTTCCCTGTCACTCGCTTCTCTCCTCTTGGTCTAGTCTCCCCTGTCCCTCTCCTTCTCTCCCCTTGGTCTGGTGCTCCCTGTCCCTCTCCTTCTCTCCCCTTGGTCTGGTTCTCCCTGTCCCTCTGCTTCTCTCCCTTGGTCTGGTTTGTGGAGCACATCGTGTCTCCAGGTGGGACGACTTGGCTGGTGCTCATGAAAATGCAGATTCTGTAAGGTGACCTGGTGGGAGTAATAGGGCCGGTGGGGCTCTAAATGGAGCCGAGTTCTCACCCTCTGAACTGAGTGCTGCTTCCCCCGGGGCAGTCCCATTCTTTAGACTCTGTTGACCCCGAGTGCGGAGGGAGGGACATGAGAATGGCAGTAGAGCCTGGAACACTGCCTAGAATTACTGTGTTTAGGACTCTTATTTTTAACTCCCAGGGAAGGGCTCTGCTTTTTACCTTAGAATTTGGTGTGTGATTAAAGGGAAACTCCATAGAGAACTAGAAAGGAACCACACGTATGGAAACCTAAGAGCACAGAGAGGAGCAGGCTTCTTGCTGGCGCCTGTAAGATTAGGTTATGGAGAGAAGCCCAGCAGCTCACTGCAGCTCAACAGAGATTGGGATGATGACTTTGTACCAAGCCTTGTGCTGCGACATTACAGGACAGAGTCGAGGAAGGCCTGGGCTTGGTCCCTAGGAAGCCGTGGGATTCTGGGGAGAGTCCCAGTGCTGCTCCGAACCCAGAAGGAGGGGTCACCTGCCTGTGGAGCAGGGGCCCTGTGCCCTTCAGCAGGTTGCTCCCTACACCTGGGCACTAGGCAGCAGTGAGACACAGCTCAGTGGCAAAGAACAGATGCCAGGATTGGAATCTTGCACCTGCTATTTACTAATCGTGTGACCGTGGGCAAGGCATTTTACCCCCATCTCAGCCTCTGCCTCACAAAAATGATTCTAACTCCTCCCTCGTGGGATTGTTTGAGGAGTGAGTGTCCTGCTGAGCCCGCCCGTGGTGGCCTCTCGGACACGCGCAGGTGCCTCTTCCCGCAACACCAGCCTCTGTCAGGCCAGCGCTCGGTGGCAGGGAAGAGTGGGAGTCCAGACCCATCGCCGACCTGAGAGCGGGTTCCCTCCGTCTCTGCTTGCTGGAACGGCCTGAAACTGAACACTCGCCAAATTCCTTGCAGCAATTGTCTGGTCTGTGGTACCACAATCGGACCCACCACCCTGACGTGTTTGCTGCTCAGAACCACCGATCTTCCAAGTTCTCCTCACTCCAGTGCAGCTCGTGCGACAAAACCTTTTCCAACACCATTGAACACAAGAAGCACATCAAAACCGAGCACGCAGGTGAGCGGTGCCAGAGGTGGGGAGCAGAGAGGCTTAGTGACGCGGATCCTGGGTTTACCCCGAACCCCAACTCAGGGCTGGAGTAGGGTGCGATGGTAATGACCTTCATTCTCCCAGCACACCTGAAGGGCGTCTCACTGGCGCCCAGTAACAGCAGCTTGAGTGGCAGTAGTTCTCTAACCCAGAGATGGGGGCAGTGGAAGCTGCTCCCAGCCCGGTCACACTCAGCCACAGCGCAAGGGCAGGGCGGCGCTGGTGCAGACAGGCCTGGGTGCAAGTCCTGACCAGCACCAATGAGCTGGCAAGGGACTTCTCCTCTCTGAGTCTGCTTCCTTCTCTTCAGGAGGCCTGTGATTAATACCACCTTGCAGGGGAATTTGAGGGTAACACAACAGCCAGCAGTTATGAAGCATTTTCAGTATACAAGGTGCTATGCTAAGCACCCCACATGTATTTTTGTCCTTTAATCCTCACAACAACCTGCATCCAGGCCGTCTGACCCAGCCCTGGCGTCTTCACCACTAGAGTGCATGTATGTCATAGGTGGAAGGTTCTTGGCACTTGGTGGGCGCCTGCTCAGTGTTAGGCCTCACCCCCGCCCCAGCCCTGTGACTGTCCAGCCTGAGGGAGCCATCCTCTTCCCTGTGTGTGTTGCAGATATGAAGTTCCACGAATGTGAGCAGTGTAAGGAGCTCTTCCCCACGCCAGCTTTGCTTCAAGTTCACATCAAGTGCCAGCACTCAGGTCAGTGCCCTGGGGATGCCCTGCCCGGCGGAGACTCTCCTCTCCACTGTTCACAGCTGTGCATCCAGGCCAAGTAGCGTAGCTACCTGTGCCTCAGTCTCCTCATCTATAAAATGGGGACAGATGTAGTTCCTACCTCATCAGATAACTGTAAGAATTGAATATGCCAGCAGACAAAATACACATAGGGGTCTGGCACTGGTGAGCATCTGTAAGCATGACCTGTGATTGTCATTGTTACTGCTATGTCTCATCAAATCTAAAAGCCAGTTTAAGAGGCACCCTTAAAAAGAATGAACCATTGAGAAAGAAATGCAGCGGCTAATTAAACTCTGCCTCCTTGTCACTTAGAACTTATAGATTATTCTAAGTGCTCTTTTGGACTTAATTTGACATAGATTTTTATGCCTTCTTTTTTTCTTTTTCAATAAATCTTTATTCAGATTATTACAGTTGTTCCTCTTTTCTCCCCCTATAGCTCCCTTCCACCCGGTTCCCAACCAAATATGCATTCTTAAGTGTATATATAAAAAGGGAAACAGAAGAAATAAATAAGGTCAGACTCCAGCTTCTCAGAGTAGCTTTCACCTCAGATTGTTGATGTACGTGTTACTCCACATGGTGGTAAACTGCCATCGGGAGCGCCGGCTGGAGCGCACAGTGGGGCCTCTGTATGGTCTGTTGAGCACCAGGGAAACTGGTTTATTTTTCAGTCCCGTTCAGGGGATGCCTGAACACTCGCCTCTCGCCTCCTCTCTCCTAAGCCATTGGGCTCAGTCAGTGAGAGACATGCACTGCTCCTGTCTTAGGGATTTTCTTCCAGGCCCTGGGCTCACGCTGTGCAGGTCCTGGTGCCGGACTTCATCCAGTGCCCATGTTCTTGGTGCAGTCGTTGACAGTGACATCCGACTGCCACCTCGCCCGTTACTCCGTTAGTGCCGTTGACTCCGTTTTAGAGCTATTAAAACGCGCTTCCTACAATTGATGACATACGGTGTTAGCAGCACCAATCCCTGCCGCCCAATGAGTAGCGGCTTCCGCAGAGGCGTTTAGCCTGAACCGGGCTCCTGAAGCTGTGGTTCACGGAGGCTTCAGGCCCACAGAACCGGGTCTGCCTTTGGGCGTGCTCCTCGCTGCTCCTCCCCCTCCCTGCCCTTGTCTCTCAGCCATTTCACCCACAGCTCCTCCCTGTCTCCCGCTCCAGGGTCACAGCCATTTAGGTGCTTGTACTGTGCGGCCACCTTCCGCTTTCCCGGAGCACTGCAGCACCACGTCACCACGGAGCACTTCAAGCAGTCGGAGAGCACCTTCCCCTGCGAGATCTGCGGGGAGCTCTTCACCTCGCAGGCCCAGCTGGAGGGTCACCTGGAATCCGAGCACCCAAAGGTGACGGGCACTGAAACCCAGGCAGCGGCCTCTCAGGTGGTGAAGGTGACTGGGCCCTCACACACGGGGGTGCTAACTTGGGGTTCCTAAGGCTTCTCTAGGGGTCTCTCCCTCACAACACGCCTCTCTCTCTGGGGCTCTCAGAGGGTCCTGTGAGCGATGCAGTCATCACTAAGAGGACTGTCAGAGTCTATCTGGACCTCTGGCCAACCAGCACAGGAAGTTCTCGTGTCCTGGTGGCCACATGCGAGACACCTCTCATTAGCGGGAGCCTAGTACAAGAATTTCCAAAAGCAGAACCACCTGGGGGCTTTCCCGACTCACGCACTTCCCGCCTCTGTGAGGCACCGTGGGATGTGGTGAGAGGTGGGGGCACTTTGGTGGGAGCTCCTTCACCCCGAGAGCCCCTCCGGCTGGTGCAGGACACACGTGGCACATGGGCCTCTCCTTTACCGGGCGGAAAGCACCTCCCAATGTGTGTTGAGGCCAGGCTTGCTCCCACCTCCTTTCATTGTCTGCCCATCTTCAAGAGGCGGCAGAAAGGAAAAGCAGCTCCCCTCTGTGTACTGGCAGGAATTTGTGGGGGGACTGGCGGGGAGCTGCAGGCTGATAGTAGGGCTGTCCGGCCTCCTGGGCATCACTGTAAGCGTGTTCTCCAGCCTCCAGGGTGCGAGGGCCAGGCACGGGGCAGGCCTCTGGGTGACTCTCCTGCCTTATGCCAGAGGCTGTGCTCTCAGCGTTCTCACCTGTTTGGATTCTTGGTAAGATGGCCTTTAGGGAAGAGTCCGTTGCTAAAAGAAAAATAAAGAACACACGGCTTAAACTACTCTCTGGATGGGTTTTGGTTGAACATCATAGTTGGTCTCTCTACTCACAGCGGCAAAGAGATGTGGCCGAGCTGGGATGCCCACTGCTGCCCACTTTTACCTAGTGCCCTGATTCCCACTCTGGATCTAGTGCCCTGACTCCCACTCTGGGCTTGTTCTCAAGAGCCAGGGTTCCTATGCCCCTGTGGGCACTCTGGCTTAAAATAGCTGAGGGGCATCAGGCGGTCCTGAGCTCCGAAGTTCAGGTCATCAACCTGGAGGTCCAGCAGGAACCGGGTTACAGACTGTTCTCCCTGCCACTGGAAGGCCGCCTTGAACAGGTGCCGACATGGAAGGGGTGTGGCCTGTGGAGGGAGGGGAGATGCCTGCCCCGCAGCCTGGGGAGCCAGATGAGTGAGTTGACAAAGTCACACTTCATCCACTCGCTCTGCAGCCCTGGGGCCACGGGAGAGAGGCTCTCAGCCTGACCAGGTCCAGAAGCACCCCTGTGGGCAAGTCATTCAGTGTCCGTGGTTCTGGCATGACGCTGACACTGTAGTAGCATTCCTTTAGCGTGGCTCTTACTCTGCAGTGTGAGCCTCGAGACGGAAAGGCCCAGTGTGGGAAGGCGAGCCGCCGCTCACCGGTGTGTAATCAGAGTCTGGCCTGCGATGGCACACTGAGCTAAATTACAGCAATTTAGCGCACGGTTATTTAAATTGTTTGCCTGCCTCTCCTCCGCATCAGCGGTGTGTAAGATTTGCCTCTTCCCATTAGGCACGTGTAATTGCTCTCCTCAGGTGAAAACATAAATATCATCATTTCAGCCCGAGATGGAAACCATGTAAATTCTGGGGAGTAACTGTGGACTCTGCCCGGAGCCTCACGGTCTTTTCCTTTCAGGTGATCCAGGCCCCGGAGCCGGCCGCCTCAGCCGAGCAGGTGATCACTTTGGAGGAGACGCAGCTCGCTGGCTCACAGGTGTTTGTGACGTTGCCGGACTCGCAGGCGTCTCAGACCAGCTCTGAGCTCGTGGCGGTGACCGTGGAGGACCTGCTGGACGGGACCGTGACCCTGATCTGTGGTGAGGCCAAGTGAGTGGCTGCTCATCGGTGAAGGGGTCCTGCCCTGGCAGCAGAGAAAGCTCCACGGCGGGCCCTTTGCCCTCTGACCCTGGCTGTCCTGCACCAACCACAAGGGTCTCACTTGGAAAGTAGACGGCAGAAGCACCGTTCTCCTAGAACCAACCATGTCTGAGTATATCATGGCCGACCCACCGCCCGCCCACAGGCTGGCCTGGGCCTCCGTGACACTGCCCACCCTCAGCAGAGCAGAGCTTCTGAAATAGAGTTGGAAAGCCATGGGCAGGAGCTGGTGAGCAGGGAAGCAGAGGTGCCAGCAGCCCGCAGCCCTCTGCGCAGCATGGCAGGTGTGGGGTCGTGGCCCCCGCTGCGGGGCCGCAGATGCTGTCAGTACCTTCTGGCCACTTAGAATGAGAGAAAAGCACCCATGGACCAGTCATGAGCACAGTTGGCCCCTTCCTCACGTCTCTCACCCCCCAGCTGCTGGTCACAGACAGAGGCAGCCTGTGAACACAAGGCCTCATCTACATGGGGACCACCCGGGCAGAGCCGTCAGCCGAAGCCTGGGGAGAGTTTCTGGGGGACGTGTGCAGTGGAGGCCATCAGCGGCAGAGCCCCCCTCCCTGCCCCTCGGGCTTGGTGGTGCTCTGTACTGAAGGCTGAGCCTCGGCCCTCCCCGCTGCCCTCATCCCCTTCCCTGTCAACTCCTGCCTTCTGCCCAACCCGGAGGCCGTGCCCCTCCCTCTGGAGCCTGTAATAGAGCTGGCAGCCCGCGCCAGGTGGAGTGGTGCCCGTGACCGCCCGGCTCTGCCTCCTGCCACCGTCCCCACGCTGTGTGTTCGGCCTGCTGTCTGACTCTCCAGTCTGCCACCGCTTCTGCAGGTCAGGGATCCCTTGGAGTCTGAATCGCAGCAGGCTTTTTATCTTGCGTTCCTAACATGTAATCTGGTAATTAATGGCTGGTGGAGTCCATTATGAAGTGCAATTAGATGGATGTAGGTCCCCGCCATTTGGAGAGAATGACTAGCATTTATCTTCCTTTCCTCCGTGCCAGAAGGTTGGCCTGCTAGTGCGGTGTTTACATACAGGCAGGCTCCCTGCCACCTCGGGTTTGCCCCACCCTTACCCCCCTCAACTCCCTGAGGAGGGCAGTGCCCAATGTGATCACTGGCCTTCAGGCTCAAGGTGGCAGAAGACTAGCCCACCCCTTTCCAAGCACATTTCCCATCGCCAGGGGCAAGCAGGGATAAGGGGTCCATGTTGGTCACGGGAGGGACTTTTATTGCCACCACACACTGCTGGAAAGGCAGAGGGGGCCCCTAACACTGCCCAGCATGTGCGTGGGCCAGCGCCTGTGCAGGCGGTGAGCTCCGCCCCTGCCCTCCCCAAACACGCCTGCCTCCAGGGTGTCCTCCTTGTGATATGCAAATCGCTTGAGCTGGTCAGCTCAGGAATCTTCATTCTGAAAGCAATGACATTTCAAAGGCAAGTCGCCTCAAAAGCCAAAAACTGACCAGAAGATGGTGCTCAAACCTTTGAGACTTTGCCTCCACGTGCAGCCCTCACTGCTGCTGCCAAGCCTGTCTGTCTCCTTAAGGTTTTCAGTCCTGTGAGCTGTCAGCCCAGGAGAGCTCTCGATCTGCAAGTGGCGAAATGACACTGACTCTCCCGCTGACACCGGATAAACCCGCTGAGAGTGTGGAGTGGCCTGTGCTCACAGCGCCTGAGGCCCAGCCCAGCCCAGCGATGAGGACACAGCTGCTCAGGGCCACTGGCTGCGGCTGGGACCTGCGTGTCCTCAACCTCTCCCAGCCAAAACAAGCAAATGGGAAGGAGTTGCTGAGGGCCTGCCGGAGACAGGGGTTTCTCCTTTCAAACAGTCTTCCGAATAGAAAAGTGCGTGTTTTGAACCCAGGTTCTGATCCTTCAGGTACTGAGACCCCTTTCTTCATTTCTGACGGGCCCGGGCTGTGACAGGACATGTGTTTTCTCTGTTGTCAGCACAGCAGGTCACGAGCTGGGAGCTGACACAGACGCTGGACTGACGGCTGCTGTCAGACTCGCTGGGCACCCACATCGGGCACGGCCTCGTGCTCATTCTGGCCGGGGATGAGGAAGGGTCATCCTGAGTTTCGTCTCTGCTCCGAGGGGACCCTTGCAAGATGCTCATTGGTAGTGACCTTACACTGTCCCTCTCTAGAGAGGTCCAGGTGTGATTTTATCGTAGAAAGACTTTCCTAGCTCTAGGTGGCCATTTCTGCCAAAGAGATCTGAGTGACTGCCACAGCGGACATTGTCCCCGTGGCCTCATCCCCTCACGACTTGCTTCATGGTAGTGGTCTTCTCTCTGCCTCGTTGCCATGGGTGCTGGCTTAGGAAGTGGTCTGGAGGAGTCCGTGGCTCCCAGAGCTCCTGAGACAGCCGGTGAGGAGGGGCAGGCTGCGAGCGGGAAGCTAATTCGGGAGGAGTGATGGGATCACTTAGGGACAGGACTGACCATCCAGAGCCTGAGGCCAGAGAGGCGGCACAGGGGCAAAGACAAAGGTGTCTCCTCTGTTTTATAACGCCCGTCTCTTCTGTCTCCAAAGTGTTGTGTTTGGGAAACTTTGAGGCCATGGTCTTCCGTGGTCTGCTGTGAGTCGTGGGTTCCCTGGAGACGCAGCCTCTCTGGGTTGCTTCAGACTCTCCGCCTGCTGACCACGTGACACACCAGCCTCACCTCCAGGGAGGGCCGGCGAGGGGCTGAGGATGGATGGGAGACAGGCCCTTCTCCGCGCTGAGCTAGCGAGGAAACGCCCAGATGGAGGAGATGAGGCAGGCCCAAGAGTTTCTCTCACCGGGTAACGTGGGCACCGCAGGCTGACAGCATAGGAATGAGGTGGGAGGGATGTGCCTTTAAATTGATGCCTGTGCTCAGTGAATGACCAGGGATGGAGGACACTGCTCACCTTACACTGAGTGGTTCTTACATGCGATGTTTCTGTTAGCGGGCTAGAAGGTCGGACAGTGATAGAGAAAATGCTGGTATACTTTAGCCAGATCTCCCAAAAGAATTCCGCAGTCAGGCTTTCTTGGTGTGGCCAGTGCATCCCGGGACCTGGGGGAGGAAAAGATAAAGAGGGCTTGGGCTGGAAGGGGGTGTGAAGGCAAATTGATAACTGTTTGGGTTGCCATGGAAAACCGTGGGGCTGGAGACTCTGGCCAAAGGCTCAGAAGCACAGTCAGAACTCAGAAACTTGCTACACCATCGACAGCCTGTAACGCCGAGAAACTCTGTGCTTTGGTGAAAACGTGTTGGGAAGTGTATCCCCTTGGCAACTTAATTTCGATGGCCTCCAATCCCAGAAATGTTCTTAGTTCCCTTACCAGGCCGGCCCCGCCCCTGATCAGGACAAACAGCAGCCCTGATGCTGTATAAATAGGATGACAGACGGTTGTTCATGCTCACCTTGCAGTAGACTACAGAATAAAATATGTACTTAGAAAACCGTGATGCTGCGTGCGCTTCAAGTGAACAGTGACCACGTAGATGATGTCTGGCTCGGGGCCGCTGTCCAACAGGCTGGACGGGCCTGGCCTCCTCGGGGCTCTGCACCTTCCGGCCATGCTGGCAGGGGTGGGTGGGGGAGCGCTCGCCTGTCTCGTGGAGTCTCGTTTCCTAAACACTCTTTCCCAGGGAGCCGGTGTGGCGCAGGGTCAGACTGGGCACGTCCCGGCTGTGCCACGTGCTGACCGTGTGACTGTGGAGGCCGCTCTGAGCGCCCTTCTCTGGCTTCTGTAAGTGGGAGAGTTGTTATATCCGCCCCACAGAATGGCAGTGCGGGCGAAAAGCCCGGACTTAATGAATGAGTGTTGAACATTGTAGTTGTTATTAATCACGTCCTTCACACGGGCCAGCCTTTCCCCGCGGTCTCTAGCAGCGAGGAGAGCGTTTGTTCCTTCACGCTGACGTGTCTCTTCCAGTCCCCGCGCATCCTTAGGGATCCTTACAACACCCACCACTTCTCACTCATCTCGAGAAGCTCGGCTGCCCCCAAAGCATACGATGCCGAGCAGATAACTATAAAATAAGCAGAAACCTTTGGTGGTGAGAGCTGGAAATGTCACGTTGTTGGCAGCCAGCAAGGAAACGAGAGGCAGGCACACACAGGCTGTGGTGGGTCCCGCAGTCAGATCCGGGGTGTGAGGCCTGGGAGGGGTCTAGCCTGCAGCCTCTGCTCAGGCCGGCATTGCCCACCCAACGCTGGCAGGGGGAGTAGCCGCCCCAATGCACTTGCTCTGAGCCCCAGCGCCTCGAGCAGGAATGCGCTCGCCTGAGCAGTGTCTGGGGAGCGGCTGGCGCTGTGTGTTCAGAGCTGTAATCCTGAGAGCATCCGAGGAGCCGGGTAATTGCAGCGTGGCTGGCTCCAGCGTGAAGGTGACCGCAGGGGTGAGGCAAGGGAGGACCGAGCAGAGGTGGGAAATGGGCCGGCGGGTCCTGGGTGATCGGTCACCTCAGGCCTGGACTCTGAGCTTCCAGCCCAGCTCTGACCAGGCGATGACCTTGGCGAGCCGCCCTCACAGTGACTGAGAGAGGAAAGTCAGCGTTTGTGGAAGGCCTCCAGAGCGTAGGTGCCCCAGGCAAGATGCCTGTCCCTGTCCCAGGTGCTGGTCAGGGGCAGAGGGAGGGAAGGGAAAGCCTCACCGACCTGAGGCTGAGGGCCTGGATGAGCCGTCGGGCGTTCAAGACGCAGGCAAACGAACAGCTCTGGGTGCTAGGACAGAATGAATGGGTGCAAGGAGGTGGGCGCAGGGACCCAGCCCTGGGGTACCACCTCTGGGGCCATGTGTGAGTGAGGCACCGACTCTGAGTGCCAGGCGGGGACACACCCAGCCAGGGCTCGGGAAACGGAGCCCTGCGTCAGGATGGCCTCTGGCCTTGCAGCTGGAGCGTTCACACTCACTGTCTCTCGTACCCGCGGAGAGCATGTGCTCAAGGACGTGGTGTGCAAAGTGACGTGTCTGAGGCCCAGAGCCATCCCCTTGGTTAGGAAATGACCCAGAACCGAGGCGTCACTAGCACATCAGCACAGGCTGCAAGTTCCTTCCTTCCTGTGCGCCTGTGTCTGCTGCCCTATTGCCCAGGGAGCCAGGCCACAGGTCCCGGTCCACAAAGACTCTGTCTCCCCAATACTTGGCCCAGACAGTGCGCTTGGTGCTTAGATGCTGCTGCTCGGCCAGGACCACAGTGCTTCCTTCGCTTACCCTGTGGCTGCTCAGGGAGAACCAACTTCTCCATCCTCCCCCACCCCACCCCCCGCCAGCCATGCTACCCCCGAGTCACCCGTGGGCCGGTCTGTCCGCATTCCCTCCTCTCCATCCCCCCAGGGAGATTAGCGGGAGGCCTGGCTCCCAGCTGCTCTGACCAAACACCACTCCTGCCGGCTCTTCCTGCTCTGGGTCCCCGGCTCACGCCACAGACAGCTGATCAAACACAGCCCAGGGATCCACTGTCACCGCCAGGGCCGGTTTACAGAGCAGCCATCAGGCGGGCCTGATAAGAGTGGGCAGGCTGTGGGAAAGGGGCCCAGGCAGCCGGCACAGCACCAAACAGCTTCCCGTTCCATCGATGATGCAAACCTCTGTGCCCACACGGGGTCTAGCCCGGTGCCAGCGCGTCCAGAGACTAGGCCAGAGTTGCTGTGAGCCTGGGTGAGCCACAGGCGGGGGCCATGGGTTTGGGAGCACAGGCCCTGCCTCCCTAAACAGCGACCCCCTTCAAGGGCAAGAGCTGTGCCTATTCCTTCTATTCACACGCACATGCATGTAGGTAGCCTGGCACATGGCGGCGTAGGCCTGCAGTTCTGGAGGCCCGAGCGCCTGCCAGTGCCCAGTCCCAGGCGTGGTCCTGCTCTGGGGACTGCTGACCGGGGGCCAGGCCAGAATCACAGGAGAAACAAGAACCAAAAGCACCCACGCCGCCCTGAGACCTAAAGTACCTATAAATGCCGGGTTTCCCTTTTCCGCTCTCTTTTTCATGAGGTGGTGGTGGTGGAGGGGAGATTAATATCTTTTAGAAATATTCTCATCCAGCCTGCATGGCTCAGTGGTTGAGCGTCAACCTATGAACTAGGAGGTCATGGTTCAAATCCCGGTCAGGGCACATGCCAGGGTTGCAGGCTCGATCCCCAGTATGAGGCATGCAAGGTGGTAGCCAATGATCCTCTCTCTCTCTCTCTCGTCATTGATGTATTTCTCTCTCTCTCTCCCTCTCCCTTCCTCTCTCAAATCAATAAAGTATGTTTTAAAAAGGAAAAGAAGTGCTTTCATCATTAATAGTTCCTGTCATTAGGCACATGTTGGACACCGACAAAGAGCAAGTATAATTCTCATTTCACCAGCACCGTGATGCTGGTGCTGTTACTATCCATCCCCTGACGGGTGGGGAAGCCAGCACCCAGGAAGCCCCTTGAACTGCATGACCAGAGAGCAGCACAGCTGGGACAGACACCCAGAGCTTGCTCTGAACACCATGCCCTGTTCAAGCATTGTTTCATCCTTCCCAGTCTCTGAGCAGCCCGGCCTGTCAGACTTAGACGTTGTCATAGGACCTACCGAGTCCCCAGCCTGCTCTCTCCTTGCTCCCCTCCTGCCTGAGACAGCAGCCGGCCTCAGCTCTGCTTCGTCCACTGGAAATGTGTCCGGCAGCACCAAGCACGCCCCGTGCCATGCTCCGGGCCCGGGTTCTCTGTCCGTGGCTTAGGCCGCTCCTCAGTCTCACAGTCCGCAGTCAACACTGGCCAGCTCCGCCGCGGCCCTGCCTTCAAGTGGAGAAGGACGGACACGTAGGGCAGCTGAGCCCCACACAGTGCCTGGCACAGGTGTACGGGGTGGTTCCCCGCCCAGGCAGCTCTGGGGAGCATCTTGGCTGATCTGACTTCCCATCTCCCCCCTGTCCCTGGGCTCCTACAGGGAAAATGTTTTCTAGAACAGCAACCGTTTTACGGGAAGGTATCGGATCGGAAGACAGTACATATACCTTAGTGCGGTAGTTCAGGGCCACTCAGGTCTGTCTGGTTAGATGTGTGGCTCTAGGTTGTATCCAGCTGGTGCCCTGGTTTCTGTCCTGACCTGGTCTATTGGAGCCCAGAGGAGTGGGGCTCTCAGGCAGGGGGAGCAGAGAGGAGAGGGAGGACAAGGCGTGGCCTCGGGTGCCTCCCTCATGCTGGTGGCGGTAACAGCAGTCCCACTGTGTCTGACCCTTGAATAGCATCTGCCATTTCCCCTCGCTTTCCCCTGCCCGGTGACCCTCACAGTCCCGTGAAGGTGAGGGCAGTGTCTCACTGTTGCCCCTTTCAGGGGGAAGGCCTTCAGACACCCTCTGTGGTCCTCAGCCGGTGAGTGGTGGGGTTGCGGCCCGCTCTCGGCTAGCAGAAGTGGGCTACCCTGCCTCTTCGTGCTGCCCGCCCGCCTCCGTGCTCCCCATCATTCTGAGCGCTTCCCCTCGCTGACTCCCTGACTCGGCAGCAGTGTTCTGAGAGAGGAGCAGGAATTATCACTCTGCAAATGAAAGACCGAGGCTCCAGGAAGCACCGGCACCCGCCAGCCACGCGAGGAGCCGGCAGCAGGGCCGCAGTCCCAGGCCACTTTGCTCGGAGGGAGCACAGAGGGGGCCAGAGCATCCGAGGGCCGAGTCAGAGCCGACCGGGGGCTGCCAGGCGCTCTGGCCTTGGCCAAGCCACCCAGCCCCCGGAACCTGCCCCCTCGCTGTTTGCCAGGATGCGGGGGTGATCGCTCTTGTCTGCCTCTGGGTTACCTAGGGAGAGCCTCGAAGGTCCCGGCCGGAAGAAGTCCCCCGGCCTCACCCCAGGACGGCCAGCTGTGGAGTCTGGACTCTGGGGGTGCAGGCACTCAGAGGAGAGAGCCTGGGCAGGGGAACCACCCCTGACCTGTTAAGGCTGCCGCCTCAGAACTAAGAGGGAGAGTCAAGGCCTGCGTCCTCCAGGTGGGACCCGGTTGGCTGGGAGACCCAGACCAGAACCCCAGGTTTGTGGGCTCCTCAACCTCCCACTCAGGAGGCCTGAGGGGAGGGTCCCCTGGCTACCTCGGGTGGCCCCCTCTGTTCTGATCAGAAGCTTTTCCACGAGCCGTCCTGGGGCTCGGACCGCGGCTGCCAGGGGGAGGGGGAGGGACAAAGCTAAACCGTTCCCAGCGTGAGAGCACCTACTCAGGGGTCAGGCTGACCGCTGCCAGGCCTTACTTGGGCGCCCTCCCCCTCCTCCACACGTGCCCGCGCCAGCCGTCCCCCAGCTGCTCCCCTCCCCCACGGCCCAGCCAAAGTGGGTGCCTTTTCAAGCAGAGCACATGCTGAGGAGGGTGGGCTTGGGGACCACTCGAGACCCCAAGACAGAAAAGAGAGGCCCAGGGGGTCAGGGACTGTCTACACAGACCTTTCACCTGGGATCGGCTCAGGGCGCGGATGTAACACTCATCCCCGGCCACAGCCCCTGGCAGCTCCATGGGCCAGATGAGGCTCTCCAGGATCTGACCTCCGCCCTCCCTCAGCTCATCACCCACAGCCTGGCCTCAGCTTCACTCTCCGGGGTGTCAAACTGCTGGGAGCACCCCCTCTCTGCCTGGCCCCTGCTCTGGCCAGGAGGGAGCCCCTGAGGGTGCTGTTCCCAAGGCCCATCCTCCAGTCTCCCTGGACAAGGCCTGCTCCTGCTCCAAGACATGTGACCGGCGACGCAGATGCCACCTTTTCAGGAGCTGCCCCTGCGCTGCTGCTGAGCGCCCCCTAGGATTTAGGGGGCACCATGGCTGTCTGTGTCAGCCTGGCCAGCCGGGCCAGCCCTCACAGAAAGACCAGGGCGGCCTGGAGGGTTCCTTGAACCCTCACACACGGGGGGGATGGAGGGCTGAGGGGAAGGCACTGGGTGGGCACACTGGGAGGGGGAGGGCTGGGCAGGAGGGCACTGGGTAGGCACAGGGGGGGATGGAGGCACTGGGTGGGCACATGGGGAGGGGGAGGGTTGGGGAGGGAATGGGTGGGCACATGGGGAGGGGGAGGGCTGGGAGGAGAGGGCACTGGGTGGGCACACGGGGAGGGGTCGCTCCCCATCCTTTCGCTCTCCTGTAACTCCTTCATTGCCCTCGTCGGGATCTAAATTACTTCCTCATTGGCCGTCTCCTCACCTGGCCATCAGCACTGCGGGGGCGGGCCGGCCGGTCTGGTTTGCGCGTGGATTCCCAGGTTCCAGCACAAATGTTGGCAGAGCACACGCGTGCCCCCCAGCCGGGCAGCGGCGGAGCACTTGGCATCTGTCGCCTGCCCACCCTTCCCACGTCCTTCCGATTAGGACGTGCCGCCCAGTGAGGTGACCTGGCCCAGGACCGGGGACCAGAGAGGTGACCTGCTTCTGGCTGTGACCTGTACCAAGTCCCCTCTGAGCCTCCCTCTTTCCCCTCCCCAGACTCCCAGGCCAAGGGAGGTTCAGAGTCCTGGTGTTCCAGAACAGTGAGGTCCGTTAGAATATAACCCGAGACCTGGCCGATGTGGCTCTGCTGGTTGGGCGTCATCCCGGCACTGAAAGGCTGGGGGCTCCGTCCCGGTCAGGGCCCGGCCCAGGTTTCAGGCTCCATTCCACATGGGGGATGGACAGGAGGCAGCCGATGGATGTTTTTTCTCTCTCCCTCTCCCTTTCTCTCTCTCCCACTTAAAAAAAAAAAAATTAATTAATTATTTTTCAAAAGGAAGAAGAAACATAATACGAGCCACATGTGTAATTTTAAATTTCCTAATGCCCACACTATAAGGGTAAAGAGAAACAGGTGAAATTAACGTAATCGTATGTTGCACTTAATCCATTACATCCAAATTATTTCCCTTTTCACTTGTAATCAGTGTGCAAGTGCTAATGAGACGGTTCACATGTCTGACAGTCATCTCCTTCAGCACTGATTTCCAGTGCTCCGCACCCACCCGCCGGGCCAGGCTGCAGCCCTCACCGGTCCCGCCCGGCCTTTGCTCTCCCGCATCCGGGCTGGGGAGGCTGCGGCTGCGGCTGCGGCCCAGGCCGGTCCCCTGCTCCCCCAAGCCCTGCCCACCGGGCGCAGTGCCAGTCGGGACCGCAGTGCCAGGGCCTGTGACACCGAGAGCTGGCTCCTAGGCTGGGGGAATCCCGCACACAGAGCTGGAGGGCTCCCCTCCCTTCAGCTGGGAGGAGAGGAGGGAGGGCGACGTGGGGGGAAGGGTGTGGGAGGGGGGACAGGTCTCTGAACCCGGGTCCCTTTTATTGGGGGGAGGGTGTCCCTTCAACTCAGATTCACCTGAGCCCGGTGCTGGGCTACCTCCCAAGAGCCAGGTTCTACTGTCAGTGTTTGCACAGGAGGAAACTGAGGCTCAGAGAGAGGAAGCGACTCTTTTCCTTGCTCCCAGATCCCTCTTTCATTCTATCCCTCCCTGTCCTCCCTCCTTCCCCGCCATTGTGTGAGTGTGCACATGTATGTCTGCGTGTGTGTGTGTATGTGTGTGTGTGTGTGTGTGCATGGTAGAGAGCTACATGGGGATGAGTCCCCTTTACACGCACAGCCCCGGGTTGAGCATTAAGTTCCTGTTGCAAACTGCCCATTGCTGGGGTCAGGGCAGCAGGGGGCTGGGTCAGAGTAGCACTTAGATCAGGGGACTCCGGACTTCCCCCCCTCACCTCTGGGACAGCCATTCCCGGGTGGGAGGGGGCTGGGGGATGGAGACACCCCCTTCTCCCACCCCACCCTGTGCCCTGAGCCCAGGCTCCCTCCAAGCCACTGGAACTTGCCTGTGGCTCCCTGCTGGACCCCACGCCCCAGGCCTGGCACTGAGCGGATGCTGCATAAATGTGGGTCTCACCCCTCTCCCGTCTCCTTCAGTGTGTCTCTCTCCATTCTCCCACCTCCCCACCCCTGTGTCCCTGCCTTCTTCTGTCTTCCTGTGTCTGTCTCCACCTCTGTCCTCTGCTGTGGGTGGTCCCTCTGTCTGCGTTTGACATGTGACGTGTCAGTCCTCTGTCTCTTTCTGTCTTGCCTTGTGCCCTCTGGGTCATGCATGGTCCCGGTCCCCGTGTTCCCTGTGCCTCTCCCCCAGGCCCCTCCCCCTCCTCTCCGCCTCCTCCCTTCCCCTCACAGCGTCTGTCTGTGCTCTGGGCCCCGCCTCGCCCCCTCTCTGCCTGTCACTGTTTATGCCTCTCCCCCCTGAGCTCCGGTGGAGGGGAGGCAGGCGCCGAGCAGCCAGCGAGGGCCCCTGATGACAGCGCGCCCAGCATCCCTCGGAGCTGTCACCGAGGAAATCACACACCAGCGCCTGAAATTCAAATTAGAGTTTTGCTGAAGCTGCTAAAACTCATCAAATACTATCTTTGAAGTTCCCAAGCCAGCTGGTCACCGCTCGTACACCAGTCCCTGTTGGGAAGGAGGGGGTGGGCAGAGATTTGGACAGACCACCATCCCAGGCCCGGGGGTGGGGGCCCTGCCTCCACACGCCCTCCCCCCGACACGTCCAGCCACGCCAGTCACCAGGGGCTCCTCAGAGCATGCTCCCTGGGTCAGCACCAGCCCCAGGGCATCTGCTTCCCCCATCTCTCCCCAGAGAAACCCTGGACTTAGAAACAGAGGCAGTAGCCCTGGGCAGGGGGGAGGAGCCCGAGGACCGCCCCCCTGGCGGGGAGGTCTGACTGTCCGGCCAGTCCCTCCGCTGCCCCCCCACCCCCCCGCACCGCCGCCATGAGGCCCAGATCCCTGTCCTCGCCCCTCCAGGCCTCTGGAAGCCCTAAGGAGGGTCCTTACCACAGGGTGGGCTGCGGGTTAAGTGAGCCACAGCCGCTGCTGGATAAAGCATGCCTGTCACTGTAATCGTAACAATAGCCACGGCCGTGCAGTGAGTCACCACCACGGTGGACATCCGGCGGCTCTCAGAGCCGCACCTTTTCATCCCAGGTCAGACTAGGGGACACCCCTAGCATGATCCCCCCATTTCACAGACGGGAACATGGGGCCGGAGAAGGCAAGTAGCTCACTCACAGCTCCTCCCACCGACGGTCTCCCCCTCCCCAATCCCAGGGCCGGGGTTTGTCCTGAGCTGCCTGCCCTTTATCCTCTGCTTGCAGGTAAATTCCCCTGGCGGCGCTATGCCCTCTCTCTGCCAGTCCCTTCTGGGAGGGGGGGAGGCTGAGAGATAAGGCCCCAGGGCCATCCGTCCGTCACTGGTCACTGGTCCCTCTGTCTGCTAGGGGTCCCCAGCACTGAGCCAGGGCTGCCTGCTTTTCCACCACTGTCCACCCTTCCCCTCCACGGCCCCCTCACCGTTTCCACCGCAGGTAAACCTCTGGTGGTTGGTCCCCTGCAGGCTGCCGCCAGGCACACATCAGCGTTTTCCTGCCGGGTTCTTTCCAATAAAAGCCCGTGGCCCCTCCTGTCCTGCTGCCTATAACAGGTGACCCCGGGAAGGACAAACGTAGCGGAGACTGGAGTAGGAGGACTGAGCCCTGAGGCCCTGGGGAACGTGAGAGAGGGACTCGCTGGCTTTGGAACGGGGGCCCAGGAGGGAATAAGGCGTCCGCCACGCTGGCCCTGTGCCCGGCGCTTCAGAAGGACAGGCCGGCTGAGCGTGCCTGCGGCAGAAGGGGCCTCGCTCACGGCGGAGAGCCGCCGGCCAAAGGCAAAGCAAGAGCCAGGACACGGAACCCCCCTGGTGGGGAGCTGCCACGGGAGAGGGGATCCCTGGATGCTTCCTGAAAATTCACTTACAGAAGCTGGTGGTTCAGACTAATCAGCCTTCCTACTATGTGAGCACCTACTACGTGCCCTGTACTTAGTGCTGTGTGAACAAAAGCACTTGCCCTCCAAGAAGGCAACCCGAAGAGAGACTCTCAGCCTTGAGTGCCCAGCGGGCTCTGGGTCCCAGAGCTGCCAGGCCACCATCCCAGCCGGGCCGCAGGGACCACAGAGCGCGGTGCTGGGAGAGAGAGGGAGGGGATGGAGTTACAGAGGGGATGGACCTGTCACCACGGTACCATCCGCCCAGGTGAGTCAGACACCCACCGCGGCTGCTCTGGTGATGCGGGCGAGAAGGGCTTCTCTGATAAAGACACTGACACCGAAGAGCGGGAGGCCTTGCTCACCCAGGAGGCCAAGGTCACAGGGGAGTCAGCGCCAAGGCCAAACACAGGGCCAGGCTCCCCAGCCAGGGCTTTGCATTCCACCACTTGGGCCCCAGAGCACGCGGTTCTCGGCTAGGAGCCTCCTCCAGGGCGGATGCAGCTGAGTGTGTCTGGTGAATGGATTCGCTGGTGCCTGCTGAGTGCCAGGCCCCGAGCTGCATGTGTGAGGCTGAGTGTGGGACAAGGGGAGAGGAGGACAGGAAATAGGACCTGACCCTCCTCCAAGCCACTTCGGAAGGATGCAGGGGATGAGCGAGCACTCGGCACTCAGCGCATGCCATCTGCAAGATGGGGAGGCCGTGAGGGAGGCAGAGGGAAGGGTGCCTGGGCCTCCATGCTGGACCCCAGCGCCCCCATCCTTTGGCCAAGGGAACTGCTGGACCCGTCTCCCGGGTCCCCCCGCCATCCCACACTTCCCCGCTGCTCCCTGAGCCTGGGTGTGCGCGCACGCGTTGACAGGCATGTGCATGAGCTGCGTGTGCACGTGTGATGAGCAGGAGCGGCTGACAAGCGCCCCAGGTGCATTTCAGGGGCCGTTAAAGCTCCGTGTTTAATGGCTGGAGCCACAGTGGTCACGGCTGTCATCGGGGATTTCACGGGCTCGTTTACATCTTTAGCTTCCTTCTTCGGAGACGACTTCATCATCCCAGCCCCCCGGCCCCTCGGCGACGGCGGAGAGAGGAGGGGGTGGGCAGAGCGCTGAGCTCAGCGGCGGGTTCAAACTCTGAGGAGGGGACAGGGTGGCAGAGGAAGCCAGAGCCCAGCCTGAGGGCCGGGCAGGGCCTAGGCAGGGCCCAGGGTCCCCAGCCACCAGGTGAGCAGCAAGTGGAGGCGGGTGGGGCCAGGAGGAGGCTCTGAGTGCAGAGACGGGGGTCAGGGACAAGCAGGCGGTGCGTCCAGAGCCAGGGGTCAGGATGGGAAAGGTCAGGAGCTCCAGCAGCTGCCGAGCCCGAGGAGAGTCTGTGGATGCCCCCCCATTCCCCCACCCCAATCCCCGGGAACAGCAGCCCGGGGAGCTGCTCAGACCTGTCAGGGGCCTGGAGACTCGGGGCCCTGGCGGAGGTCTGGCGGAGCAGGGCTGGCATCTGGGCGAACCCAGAACGGCCCCCAGAAGCCGTGGTCTCGGGGGGGGGGGGATTCAGGGGAGTCAGGATCCTTGGATTCTTGGCTCCTACCAGCCCTGTACCTGCTGGTGCCTTGGAGCAGGTCCCCCCGCCCCCCTTTAGAAAGCGGGCAATCACGAGGCACCCCCAGGGAGGTGGGTGAGATGCACAAACAGGCATTGACCACACACTGGCCAGTGCCAGGCGGACTGAAGCAACATGGCACAGCCCTTAGCACAGGCCCACATGCCTTCGGCCTATCGCAGGGAGCTGTGGGCGTGGTCACGGGTAAGTGCCGGGCACTGGGGGGCACCCACGGACTGCAGGGCCTCAGTGGAGGAAAGCCTTCCTGGAGGAGGTGCCACCCCAGCTTAGGCCTGGGGAGAAGTAGAGTTAGCCCCCACCACCCTCCGTCACTGCTTCTCCCCGACCCCCCAGAGGAAGTGGCAGGGGAGGGGAGGGTGCCAGGAGGAGGGAGTGGCGTGTACAAAGGCCCACGCAGAGAGGGGCGAGCAGAAGGTGCGGCCTCAGCGAGAGGCCGAAGCCAGCCCAGGGCTGTCTTTGCTTCTCAGGCCAAGGAGCTGGGCTCTCTCCCGGGACAGCGGGGTCGCTGCAGGGGGCAAGCAGGGGTGCATGGTGCTTTAGAAAGCCCTTGCTGGTGTGGCTCCGTGGCTGAGTGTCAGCTTGTGGACTGAAGGGTCCCAGCTTTGATTCCGATCAAGGACACATGCGGGCTCCATCCCCAGGAGAGAGCGTGCAGGAAGCAGCCGATCAATGGTTTCCTCTCATCATTGATGTTTCTATCTCTCTCTCTCCCTGCCCCTCCGAAATCAATAAAAATATATATATATTTTAAAAATCGCTTTGATTTTGGGGAGGTGGGATGGGAGGCGGGCATGGAGGCTGTTGGGAGAAGGGGCGGCGGTGGAGTTACAGAGGGGACGGATCCACGATGGTAGCGAGCTGAAAGGGCTGGTGACGGCCACGCCTCTGGCTTCTCGGGAGGCAGAGAGGCTGAGCCCCCGCCCTCGCTCCCGGGCTGGGCCGGGCTGTCTCCACCTCATCAGCGCGCCCTCCGCAGCCCTGTCACCAGCGGCCCCAGGAAACATCCCCTCGGAGAGGCAGAGGCAGGCCTGATGGACCTGTCACCGCGGTGCGTCCGCCGCCAGCCCCGCACCAGGTAATCTGCTTGCACCAGGAGCTCTGTCCTTCACTCCCGGCTCCCGGCTGCCGGCTCTCCGCTCCCTGCACGGGCTGCGCGGCTGCCTCTTCCCCGAACAGATGACCTTGGGCCAGGCGGCAGCAGCTTGGCCGGGATTCAAACAGCCCGGCCGGCAGCCCGGCTCTCAGCCCCTCTCTCCCCCTCTTGTCCCAGGGAGTCGAGCTGCATCTGGGACAATTCCCAATCCAAGGGGACTCTTGGGAAGGTTTGTAGGTGACCCCCAGGCCCTGATGGGTCTCCGGTTCTGGAGTCCCACTCTGTCTCCCTCCCAAGAAGCAGCCGGGCCAACGGGAACACACAGTTCGAGAGTCAGAGGTGCTGGGTTCACCTCCTGGTTTGGCTGCTTCCGAGTGGGGTGATCTTAGGGATCAGCTGCCCTCTAGTCATGATTATCCATTGCTCGCCATCACCACCCTGTTCGGCTCTCCCTCCTGCTGACCCTTCAGGAGCCAGCTGCTCCCGCCTCTGCCGTGAAGTGACCTGTCCAAGGTCTGTCTGCGCCATCGGGTGAGCGGTTCCTGGAGGGCCGGCGGGTGACATGTCCCCGTACCCTGCACCCCGCACAGCCCCCGCCCCGACACTGCGGCTCAGGAAGGGTAGGTGGGTGGCAGGGATGGAGGGGGACAGGGATCCTTCTCTGTTTCTATGAATCAGGCAGAGGTGGTTTGCCAGGGGGGGTGTCGGCCGGGAAGCGGGTGGCAGAGCTGTGGGTGGGAGTGGCCTTGCTGGTCAGGACCCGGCTTTGGCTCCTGCAGTCAGACTTCCAGGCGGTGATGGTGCCGATGGTGCCAGAGCCACGACCCCTCCCAGCACCCGCTGCCACCTCCTCCTCAGCTTTAATGAAAATCAGACAGAGATCCGGGGCTGCTTAGCACCTCCATACATTCGATATTGGATATTAGCAAGTCACCGCCCTAAACCGCTCCGGCTCCAGAGGTGAGAGGCACCGTCACCGCCCACCGCACCCCCCTCCACAACCCCCGCCCCCGCCAGTCACTGTCACCTGCTGCTCCAGGAGCTGCTCATCTGTCAGAGGTGATGTGGGCTCGGCTCCTCTCCCCAGGCAGAGTGACGGTAGGTTATTTTTTAATATCGGGGATAGTTACGCTCCTCTTTCTGATAATGAGCCACAGCCTGATCCCTCCTGCTCGCTGAGGAAGGGCTGGGGGCTCAGATGCAGGAGGGCCTACTGTGTGCCGCGCACTCTTTTAATCCTCACAACCCCACAGAAAAGGCGGTGGTGCTCCCATTTTACAGACCGGACCCTGAGGCTCAGAGAAGTACAGTGACTTCCCAGAGACACACAGCACACAGGGAGGGTTAGGCCTGAGATCTGAGCCACTTCTAACCTGGAGCTCAAGGTCTTTGCTGCCTCTCAACGAATCTAGAGACTTCCCCCAACCGCTGCCCCCCATCACCCCAGCACCCCAGAGGGAGGGCCCTGCCCTGTCCCACGGTCAGGCGGAGGGGTCAAGCCCCACTCTGGCTCAGCACGACAGCCAGGGCCCAGGCAGGGGCAGGCCGGACCTCCCTCCGCCACCCCTGCGGAAGCCCAGGGGTGGCCTATCCTCGGGGCCCTGAGCTCCTTCCCCTGCCCCCACCCCAGGAGCCTGAGGGGCTGGGAAAGGGTCAGCACACCCCTGGCCTAACCCACAGATCGATGGCCACTGTGGCCCCTGCTTGCTCCCTCGCCTCTGACCAACCCAGGGCCCCAGACTGCCCACCAGCTGAGCGCTCACGCTCTCCCTGCTCCCAGCTGCCGCGCAGATGAGCAGGTCACTTCCGTAGCCGTGGCCTCTTGGACAAATCCTGTCCCTCCCCCTGACTCCCCGCAATTATGAATTACAGACAATAGCACTCGCTTTAGAGGCTGTTATCAGCGTTGGTAAGAATGGGGGATATTCTGCTGTATTATTCTAGGTGTGGAGGGCCTTCCCCCACACTGAGCAGCGCCCAGAGAGGTGAGCAGGTTTGCCTGGAGTCACACGCACCCGAATCTAGCCCCCGTTCCAGGTCCGGGCCAGGCCTCCGGGGGAGCCCGGGCCCAAGGCCAGAGTCCTACGGAGGGAGGGCCCCCCACGTGCGTGCGGATGCTGAGGATTGGGTGCCCAGCAAGAGCAGAGGCCGGCCCTGCTCTCGGGAAGGGGTGACTCGGGTGTGGGTCAAGGAATCCAGGTGCAGACAGGGGCGAGGTGGTGGCTGGAGAGGTGGCGGGGGCCAGGCCTCCTGGACAGGGACTTGCAGCAGGAAAAGGCCTGGATCTTCATCCGGAGGGAACGGGGGAAGGCTCTGGAAACCAGGGAAGGGGCGGGCACGGGCAGGAGCTGACCAGGACCCTTGCACTGACGGGCTTTCTGGGTGCAGTGTGGCCGTGACTGAGGGGCCCGAGAGTGTGCACGGGGCTGGCGATGCAGCCGGCACAGCTGCCCCAGAGAGAGGGGAGGGGACCCAGCAGGCTGGTGGCAGCAGCGAGTAGCGAATGGCCCACGTACACCGCTGGTGGAGAAGGAAGGACGGAGGCAAAGTCCAGGTCCCCGGACTTGCACAGCTGGGAGGGGGCTGGTGTCCAGTGAGGACCAGGCGTGGGACAGGGAAGCCTGGAGGAGGGTCTGGGGTGGCTGGTGTTTAGGGGACGGTGGAGGTGATCGTGGATAAGGAGGGACTGAGAGAGAAAGAAGTCCAGGGGAAGAGCTGACTGTTTCCAGAAGCTTGCGGGAAGGCGGGAGAGCGGGAGGAGACAGCAGGTGAGGGGAGAGGGGGATGGTTGTTTTGTTCAGGACACAGAACACTTGGACGTGAACAAGAACGGGGCAGCCAGACCTCGGAGGCCCGGGCAGGTGGTCATGTTTTCCCTCCGCCCCGCGCCTCGCCGGCGGTTCCCGCCTGCGGAAGTGATTGATTATATGTAAACAGGAGGAAGCAATTAGCCTGGGCATGCCCAGCCATTAATAAGCCTCTTACGTATTTATACCCACACCCCACTCCCTCTCCAACCTGAGGACAGACACCCCGAGCCCAGCCGGGAGCGCAACGAGGAGACCTCGGAGCAGCCGCAGGCCCTGAGCCTCCGCTCACACTGTCCACTCCGGGGAGGCCCTCACTTAGAAGCCAGGGGCTCCTGCTTTACCCACAGAGCAGAGGAGCGCGTCCTTCTTTTTCCGCCGGGAAGAGACGAGGAGGCAGTGGGCGCTGCCAGGCGGGAGCCCTGCCGTGGGGAGGAGCCGCTGGCAGCTTCAGGGTGAGGGGACACGCAGGGACACGTGACAGCAGGGAAGCCCAGGACCTTTAGGTGGTGGTGGGGGGGTGGTGAGTGGGTCCCCCACTTCTAAGGCACACCTGCCTCGTCCTGCCCCCCACAGAGGTTGGGACGCAGGGCTGGGTGCTCTCCCCCATCAGGATCCGGCGGTCCTTTGTTCACTCCAAGCCACCGAGAAGGAGCTGCATCGCATCCGATATTTTCTGCTTCAAGAGGACTTTCTGTCAAAAAGCAATTTAAATTGTAAATTTTGCTTTACGTTGAAGTGCTTACCGTGTCTGAGACATTCTCGTATGTGGACGGGCCTTTGTCGCTGCCGCTTAATGATCTGCTTCCCGCCGGACGGAGCTCTGAGCAGCCAGGACGGTGCCCTCGGTCCCCTATCCTGTCCCCCATCCCGTCCCCCTGCCTGGGGGCTCAAGGCGGAGCTGCTGGACGACGGAACTGACTCGTGAATTATCTTACATCCAGGCAGCATTATTGCTCCATGACTCTGTTTACTTTGATTTTACCTATTTCTTTTTACCTTTTCACTGTGGCCACTAGAAGGAAATCCAATTTCCTCTGTGGCCACGCTGTCTTTCCATTGGCAAGGTCGCCCGAGACACTCCCCGGCTGAACACCGTCCTGTGGGCCGAGGCAGTCTCTCCTGTGCAAAGTCCCGGGAAGCCGCTTTCTCACTGGGTTCTGCGGCTGCCTCCCCTCCATCCTGGGGAAGGGTCCTGGCTTAATTCCGGGGAACCCCAGACCGGGGCTGTGGAGAGTGGGAGCCCAGGCTCCGAGCCTGCAGCTGCTCCGAGGTCTCTGTTTACAGATAACCAATCACTGTGCCCTTCATGCCCCTTATACCTCGGAAAACCGGGGAGTGGCCCAATTCAGATGGAAATTCGGTCCCTGATTGAGGGAGCCAGGTGGGCCTCATGGTGAGAACCTGGTTCTGGCTAAGATGGCCAATGGCTCTGCCCCCACACCGAGGGAGGAGAGGTTTCTGTGCAAACGTGAGGGCTGCCTGCCCCCTCCAATCCCCTCACAGAGTGAATCGAGCAGAGAGTGGGGGGCAGGGTTTCCCTATAGGAGTCTGGGCTGCTGAGGGGGGCCATGAGGCTGCCAGGGCAGGGTGAGGGTGGCTGAGGATGAGTGGACTTCACACTACCCACTGCTCCCACCCGCACGCTCACACTCACCGTCCTTCCTGCCAGCACCGTTTCTTCTACCAAACGGGTGCCCTGCACAGCCCATGCTTCGTGGTGTGGAACTGCCCAGCCCCTCCCCGCTCCTCTGAGTGCCTTCCAGCCCCCATCTCAGCCCGGGTCCCCAAGCATGTTTGCACCCAGCACCGCTGTGAGCTGGTGGCGCATCCTCACTTTTAGAGTTCGGGAAGCGGAGGCTGCCAGCCCTCCATCCTGGAGGCACTTTGGGGGAAGGGTCTGTCTTATTAGCTGAGAAGGGAGGAAACCCTCCTGGGAGGGTCCCTACAACTCCCCTTTCCACTCCCAGACGCGGAAAGACGGCGGTCGGGAGAGGGGCTGGGAGGTGGAGGCAGGACTGGCTCAGAAGCTGCCCTGTTTGGCCAAGCCCAGCTCTGCCCGGCCCACCCCGGCCTTGCCTGTTCCTGCAGCGAGGACCCAGGGTGTCGAGGTGCCGGTGGGAGAGGGGAGCGCTGTTCAGATTCAGCCCTCGGAGCGTGGAAGTCAAGGCCACTTAGCGGCCTGGCTAGCACACCTGTGCGGCCAGCCAGCATCACACGGCGGGCTTCTTGGAAGCCTGCCCCTGCATCGCCCTGCCATTTAGCCGAGGTCCCCAGGACAGCTCTGGGCACCAGGAGGACCACGCATGGCCCAGCAGGACCCTGCATGGACATGGCCCTCAGGAGGCTGGGATCCAGTCAGGGACAGTACAGCCAGCCCAGACCCCGCTCCAGCTTCCCACTCTGTCAGTCAGTCTTCAGGAGTCTCGGTCTCGGTGCCTTTAAAATGGGGTGAAATCCTTATATTGTGGGGGACTCAGTGAGAGGAGGGATGGAGAGCCCAGCACTGAGGGGGAAGCTGGGCAAGCCTTACCACACTACCCACGGGTTTGCCCACACGACACTGTTCTTCCAATGTTTGCGTTCGCTGCCAACTGTAAATATTAGGAGACACCGCACCAAAAATTAGATAAAAAAAAAACGTCTCCTGAAAATGCAGAAAACCGGGCTCCCATCCCCATGGCAGCGTTGTCTGGAGCTGGGAACACGCCCCTAGCCGGTGCCCTCCGGGGGCCAGCCTGTCTCCTGCAGGCCTGTGTGCTCGCCTCTCTGGGTCTCGTCCAGCCTGCTCCCTTCCCCGCCCTCGCCCCCTGCCCCTTCACAGCATCCCCGAACTGCCTCCACCCGGTGCCGGCCCGAATGCCCCCCTAACAGAGGGCATCCTACCTCTTTGAGACCGCTGACCTGAGCTCTGGGGAACAGGCTCCTGCTTCGAACTGTCTTTCCTTCTGTGACAAAGACGCAGGCAGAGAGTGGGCGTGGAGGCCGGAGGATCTGGGCTGAGCACCGCTCGGGCACTGAACCAGCGTGGGATCTGAGGCCGACCGTGGCCTCTTTGCACTTCAGTTTCCTCAGCTGCACCTGCCGCAGGGCCGGGCGAGGCTTAAAGTGGAGCAAGTTTACAGAGCTCCCTCCGCAGCCTGGCGCTCAGCACACGCTCCCCAGAAAGCCTTTGCCATCCTTTCACCTCCAGCCTTGGGTCCAGCCCCCCTCTCCCCCCGAGAGCGCAGGCGCTGGGGGTGCGGTCAGAGGTAAGAGTCTGTGCCCATGAGGAGGAAGAGGCAGCCTCAAAACGTGTCCCCAGGGGGCACCCCCATTGAGGGCCAGCCCCTGAGAGCCGCAGACCTCTTTTCCCCCTTCCAGGCAACTTGGCCCACCAGATGCTCATGGGATTTAGCGGGGGACTGGGGGGGGGGTTGACACCTGGAGGAATCCCCAAATCCCTGCCCTGCCCCTCCCCTCCCCTCCACAGCTTACCCAGGATGAGAGGCCACTCCAGGGAATGGAACCGAGGCCGGGAAAGGCAAGGGAGGGGAAGCAGGGAGTGTGAGTCCCCACCATCCACGAGCAGCTGCCAGTGCCAGCCTCCTGGCCGTGTGCCTGGCGTGGGCGGTGCACTTTACCTGCGTCCTTGCATGTAAATCTCACAGCAGCCCCGGGACTCGCATTCGATTGTCCTTGTTTTACAGACATGGAGGCTGAGGCTCGGAGAGGTTAAGACACTTGCCCAGGGCTGCACAGTCAGGAGGCCATCACTTCCCTGTCTGGTCCAGAGCTTGGGCTCCAGGCCACTGCCCTCTAAACCTGGGGAGCCCCCCTTCCTGCCAGCGGGGAGAGTTTCCACCCAAAGGTGCTTTCTGGGGTGGCCTCCCAGCGGGCCTCTGAGCCTCCGGTAGTGGACGTGTGCATCCCAGTGGCTCCCTGCGCGAGGGACCTGGTGCCTGCGAGAGAGTCTGAGCGGTGCGTGTCAGAGTGAGGAGTGAGCTGAAACCAATTTGGCTCAGTGGATAGAGCATTGGCCTGCGGACTGAAGGGTCACAGGTTCGATTCCGGTTGGGGGCATGTACCTTGCTTGCAGGCACATCTCCAGTGTGGGGTGTGCAGGAGGCGGCTGATCGATGTCTCTCTCTCATGGATGTTTCTGACTTTCTATCCTTCTCCCTTCCTCTCTGTAAAAAATCAATAAAATATATTTAAAAAAATAATAAAAAAGAGTGAGGAGGGAGCGTGCGCCGGGGACTTCTCCCCGCGGGTCTGCGCGCCCCGGTGCCGCGGGGGCGCCCTCGCCGAGTCCACGTGCGGAGCCAGGGCGCGGGGCGCGGGGGGCGCGCCAGCCCGGGGCGCAGGCGGGCGCGGGCGGGGGCGCACGTGCGGCGGGGGTGTCGCGGGCCGCTGTCCGCCGCCGCCCGGCTGCGCCCGCCCCCTCGCCTCGGAGCTGATTGGCTTGGCGCCGTGACGGGCCGGCCCCGTCCGGGGCGGCGGCGGCGGCGGCGGCGGGCGCGGGTGCCCGCGTGTGCGCTGCGAGCCCGTGTGCGCGGGGTGTGCGCCCGCCCGGCCGCTGCCGGGGTGCGGGGAGCGGGGAGCGCGCCGCCGCGGCCGAGCCAGGCTGAGCGGCGCCCCCCTCCCGGCCATGGCCTCCGCCCGGGGACGCCTGCCCCCCGCGCTCTGGGTCGTCACGGCCGCGGCGGCGGCTGCCACCTGCGTGTCCGCGGCGCGCGGCGAAGGTGAGCGGCGGCGGCGGCGAAGGGGCGGGGGCGGCCGAGGACGGGGGCGCGGCGCCCGCGCATCGGGGCTCAACTTCCTTCTCCTGGACCCTGAGCGCCCCCGGGGCCGGCCGGGACCCTGGGTTTGGGGACGGGGACCCTGGGCTGGCGGGGGGGACAGGGATTGCCTGCGGCGGGGACCCCGGGGCGGAGGGACGGTGGGATGGAGAGGGGGACGGGACCCCAAGGCTTGGCTGGGGCTGAGCGGGGGAGGCAGCGGGGCGGGCGGGCAGGGCTGTGGGGTTGGGAGCTGGTGACAGAGAACGGAGGCTCAGACACGGGGGACAGGGACAGGAGATGGGGGACAGGAGATGAGGGAAGGGGTACAGAGGAGAGAGGGGACGGAGAGGGCAGGGGCCGGTGGGGACAGGGGCGCTCGGAGATGCAAGGATGAGGAGGTTCAGAGGCTGGAGGAAATGGGGGGAACGGGAACTGAGGACCAGAGAGAACAGGACAGGTTTGGGGGAAGCCAGGACGGAGGAGGGGCAGGGACTGAGAGTCTTGGAAGTGGGGGGCCGGAGGGCTGGGTGGGGGAGAAGGGGCTGAGCCAGGGAGGACTGGCTGGTGGGGAGGCAGCTATGTGGGCAGGAAGGGGTGGCCTTGGGAGGAAGAGCCGGTGAGGGGGGAGCTGAGGGGCTGGCAGAGGAACTGAGGCCAGCGAGGCCCGGGGACCGGGTGCTGGTCCAGGGACAAGGCTGGGCAGACCGGTCACTCCGGGGACGTGGGAGAGAGGCTGGGGCAGCGGTTGTGAACTCAACAGCCTGGACCACAGGGTTCGGCGGGTGACCTGCCGGTGATGGGAGGGGAAGGGAACGCTGGGAGGGGGCATCCGCCAGGGTCCCCGGCACCGAGGCAGGGCCTCACCCCTGGCAGGGGCTGCCCTGAGTTCCGCTCCCCGCCCCCACCCCCGCCCTAGACCTCCCCTGCGGCCCAGAAGGAGCGACCTGGTGCCCCGTGCAGGATCCCAGGACTCACGCCCTGGGTCTCACCCGAGAGAATGAACTTCAGCTTCCAGGGAGCGCCCGTCAGTCAGTGTTTCTCATACACACTCAGACACACACACACACACACACACACAGCTCACAGAGGTGCGGCCGTGCCCTCCAGCACACACATGGACACAGCAGGATTCACACGTATAGACCCAGGATTCACACGTAGAGACCCCCGTGCGTGACAGCCCCCCTCCGCCCACTGTCACGCACAGAAATGCAGGCAGTACATGTGCGCACACACACGCTTGTACAGATGCATTCACTTGAAAATAGGCACATTTGTGGGCAGACACCACATCTAAGGAGCCTTCAAACTTGCATTCGAGCCATGGAAATGCGTGTGCAAAGAATAAATGCACAGACGTCGGAAAACTCAGAGTTTCCAATGGAACGGGTCGTGCGAGCAGGGACCGTCGCAGGGGAGCTAAGGTGGAGAGGCAGGAGGGTCAGCCTGGCTGGGGTGGGCACCGTTCCTGAGACACAGGAGTCAGGAGGGGCGGGCAGTGAGTCCCGGCTGTGGCCTGAGAAGCAGTCTCCCCAGGACTGAATGCGGGGAAGGGGGCGGTTGCTTTACCCAATCGGGGACCGACATCAAGGCTCTGCATTGGGTGGTGCACCCCCAATTCCTTAATTCACCTCTCTCCTGAGGTACAGCCAGCACCCTCTGGAACTGAAGCAGCAGCAAACACCAGAGCCCCCTTAGGGAGGGGATTTGGGGAGGATAGACCATTGGCCTGAGAGAGGGCACGTGTCTCTGTCAGCGGAGGGACACCCGTTGGGGCAGAGGCAAGATCTGAAAGGAGAGGCAGGCGGGGAGCTCGGCAGGGTGGAGGGATGGACGGTCCACACCGCTCTGGTCTCTGCAGCAGGCACCCCCAGCCGGGCCTGGGTTCCCCCGGCAGGTCCGAAGCCACGGGTGGAGACCCAGGGAATGTCCTGCGTGGGACAGCCAGGAGCCCACGCAGCCAGGGAGACGGTTGGAACTGGAGGAGGGGCCTCTGTTCCCCGCTGGGGTCCCGAAGGTGGCAGTGCCCCAGGGTGGTCAGGTGCCCCTCTACCCGGTGCCTCCTCCTCCAGCTGGAAGAGGCCCTGCACCCCCCTCTCCCCTTCTCCCCCCTCCCCCCCAGCCAGCCCCGCCAGGCTCCAGGCCTTCACTGCCCTGGTGGGGATTACCCATCACGCTGGGCGATCTCGGAGGCATTCGCGTCCTGGCTGACATGCCCGGCCACCCCGAATCCTCCAGCCTCGCCATCAGGCGCCGTGTCCTCGGGGAATGTAAATCAATTTAAGTATTAGTCTCAGCGAAATAGAATGGGGGAAGGTGACGGTGCCGGAGAAAAAAGGAATCGCATAATGCCTTCCACAGACGAACCAGGAAAGGCTCCGGGATTGTCTGTTCTTCTCAGCGCAGCAGGGGGACTCGGAGGATCCCCCAAAACCGCCCGGGCAGGTGGGCCCAGAAAGGATGTCTGTGGACCACTCTCTGGCAGATGAGGAAACTGAGGCACAGAGGAGTTGGTGGCTTGCTTCATCAGAGGCCCTGAGACCATGGACCCCAACCCTTAATATTTGCAAGTGGGGGGACAGGCCCAGAGCGGGGAATCGACATCACAGATGTCACCCGGTTTGGCAGTGCAGGAGGCAGCCCTGGTGACCAGGAGCGGGTGCATCTCCTGGGGGACTCAGGCCAGGCCCGGCGGGTCTGCTGTTTCCCTCCGGCCCTGATGAAAACGGCCGTGGCCAGAGCTGCCCGTGAAAGACACTCAGTGTCCCCTCCTCCCCCCCCCACCTCCAGAGGGGACATGAGGTAGGGCAGAGGGGGGACAGAGGGAGAAGAGGCGAGGGGAGGGGCCGAGAAGGATCTGGAAAGAATTAGAACAAGCAGCCCTGGAATCCTATAGTTCTTCCAGAATCCGATAGAATCGACTTTTGGCTTATCTTTGGATTATCTGAGCCCCTCTGGCTAGCTGGTCCAGAATCTGCTGCAAATGTGGGGGCGGGAGGGATGGGGAGGGGGGCTTCCCAGGGGAAGAGAGGGCTGGAAAGCGGGGTCTACAGGCAGCTGCCCTGGAGTCAGGGTCTTCCAGGGGGAGGAGGCCAGGCAGGGGACATTCGGTCAGGTACCTGCTGCGCAGGGGCAGGCGGAGCGGCACGGAGAAGAAGGGGTGGGGGAGGGTGGGGGCGTCCACAGGTCTCTCTGCTCCCCTCTCCCCCCACCAGGCCCCGCTGGTCTGGGGGAACTGCAGTGCGGCCCCTCTCCCTCCCTCCAGGCAGCAGGAGAGAGCTGCCTGACCCAGTTTTCTTCCCATCGCCTGAGAGGGAGGAGGGAGGGAGGCGGGGAGGCTGCTCGGCCGAGCCCCTGGCGCGTGGGGCTGGGGCCGGGGAGGGGAGATCCGTCCCCTGGTCCTCCCTGGCCTCTGGGGACCCCTCCCTGGTCCTGTAAGCCCTGGCTCTAGCTAGCCTGCTCCTGTCTACTCCCCTACTGGGTGGGGTGGGGGGTGAAAGGGGAAAGAAAAGCAGCAAATAAGAGCATCCTCCACGCCAACGTTTCCTGAGGACACTGGTCTCCATCTTTGAGGGGCAGGTGTCGAGCTATCCAAAGCTCAGGCGTCTGCCCTCTGGCCTTCCAGCCGGCATCGTCTCGGGAGGGCCTGCTTTAACCCTCTGTGACCCGCTCAAGCCTGCCCGTCGGGTTAGTGGGAAACCCGTGGGTACCTGAACAGAGAGTGAAAAGGAAAGCCCCCGGGAGCCCAAAACTCCCTCAGACACCTGTCACCAGAGACAGCAAAGGAGGCAGGGCCCAGAGAGGTGAAGGGACTTGCCCCAGGACACACAGCAGTGAGAGACAGAACCGGGATTCAAGCCCTGATGTTCTTTGTCGCTGAAAAGGGAGTGGGTGGGTTGGAGGTACAAAGAGAGAGAGAGGCAGGACTTAGGGACAGGGAGCTGGCATTGACTCCATGCTTGACCGTTGGCCCTCACCCACCCTTTGATATGGTTATCCCCATTTGACAGGTGAGGAGACCGAGGTTCAGAGAACCTCCTGCTACAAGTACAGTGGTACCTCGAGATACGAGTTTAATTCGTTCCGTAACCTTGAGGCGTGGGAAACTATGAGACGTTCGAGTCGCGGTAAACTGGTGGGTCGTGTGCAGCCGGCTGATCCGCGTGATTACTCATATCTCAACTGTTGCTCGTATTTCAAAGCAAAAATCGCTCGCTCAAAGGCTCGTATCTCAAAAATCTCGTATGTTAGGGCACTCGTATCTCCAGGTACCCCTGTAGATGTATTCAGATAGGAACGCAGAGGTCTTTGTCTCCGATCGCGGGCTCGTTTCCCTGCTGTGAGGGTCTGGCTTAGTGTAGACTTGCTTTCTGGCCAGAGCTCCTTCCCCACGGCCTGGAGCCCGGCTGCCAGGGCTGGGGGCGTTGTCTGTGGCGGCCACAGCAGGTGCGCTGAATGCCCACCTGCTGGCTACACCTGTGGGCTCTGGGCACGGTCCTGAACTTCCCCGGGGCTCCGTGTTTTCATCTAGAGAGCAGAGATGAGAAGGGCCACCTCGGGGTGGTTGTGGGGGTCGCAGGGGAGGCATCTCAAGCTCTCCTTGCAGAGCTCAGCGCAGAATAGGTGCTCACGGAGAGGCAGCTCTCCTGCCTGAGTCCCTCTGCCTCAGGTGTGCAGAGGACCTACTGGGTGCGGGGCATCTCCTGGGGGCCCTGGTGATGAGAGAGCCAGGCCAGTCCTCTGGCGGAGGGATGGCCTCGCAGCATGAACTTCGTGGTAGCTTCGAATGACGTTATGTCCCGTGAATAGGTGAGGGGCAGGTCATCGTCACAAACCCCTGTGTGACCGGAACCACTGTTGTCCCATCTGACGGAGGAGGAAGCTGAGGTGCAGGGAGGGGAGGGACTTGCTCAGGACACAGCTTCTCAGTGCTGGAGCCAGGCCTCCAGCCTCCTAGCCCCGTCTCCGCCATCCCACTGGCCCACCACGCGGGGCAGCTTGTTTTCCGGGAGTCCAGGCGATCGTGTTTGGGCAGAGGTGGTAGAGGAAGGCTTCAGGGAAGGGCAAGGACTGGACCTGGGCCGTGATGGACTGGGCACGCCAGAGAGGACACAGCGCATGGAGCTGGCGTGAGGCTGACCGGCGAGGCCCTGGGCGCACGCGCACAGACATCGGTGGGCGCCGGGCCTGGCATGTGGCTGGGTCGGGTGGCTCTCCCGGCGCTAGGGAAGGCGGTCCCGGGGGTCTGATGTGCTCCCGTCCCCTGTTTTGCAGTGAACTTGCTGGACACGTCGACCATCCACGGGGACTGGGGCTGGCTGACGTATCCGGCGCACGGGGTAAGTGACGGCCTCATCCCTCTGTGGGCCGGGGAGGCTGTGACTCACAGACTCTGAGCAGATAGATCGATAAGGAGCAGAGGCCCAGGGAGGGGAGGGCACTCGCCCAAGGACACACAGCAACGAGAGACAGAGCTGCTGATCTCGTAACCGTTTCATGCACACGGAGCCTTGGGAACAGAGAACCCCACCCCCGCCCCCCGGTGCTGGGCAACTGGTGCTTCCTGTCTGCGGCCCCAGGTGTGGGATCCTCAAGTCTGCGTCCTGGGTCCACAGACTCACGATGTGCTACGGCCGGGCCCAGGGTGGCCAAAGACATGTCATTGTTGAGGAACAGGGCCAGGAAGGGCCTCTCTGGGGCTTTCACGGCTTCAGGATTGTCCCCTCCGTCACAGCCGCCCTGCCTCACAGGGGCTGTCAGGAAACCGGATCCCCTGCTTGCTTCTCTCTTCCATCAGCACCACCCGCCCGGCATTGCCAGCCCCAGGCCTGTCTGGCTCAACCCATCAGCTCCCTTGGGGGTCCATGCTCATGGGAGACACCCCTCCCACTCTCCTGGGGTGCGGTCATGGTAACGCCAGGGACCAGGCCGCACTGCCCAGTCCCTCCACTTGTTTTATCCCAATCCCAGGAGGCGGGCAGGAAAGCCAAAGTAAGCCATGAGTCCCGTGGGGTCCTGCCATTGACAAGCGGGGGCCTTGGGTCACCACCTCACCCCCCTGGGTCTGTTTCCCATCGCTGGAAAGGGGGAAGCACGCAACGACCCCATGGGCTGTGAGGTCACGGGATCTGAGACTGTGCCTGTGACTGAGGAGCCTTCCCTGAATGTACTGTCACCATCACTGTCATTAGTATACAAGAGGTCCAGTGCATGAGATTCGTACACTGGTAAGGTCTCCCAACAGCTGCCGGCTGCCGGCCGGGGCCTCCCTCCCTTCCCAGGGCCTGATTGAACTCCCGGATAACCTCCCGGTCGAGGGGACAATTTGTATATTTTGCTTTTATTATGCAGCGGTACCTCGAGATACGAGTGCCCTAACATACGAGATTTTTTTGAGATACGAGCCGTCAAGCGAGTGATTTTTGCTTTGAAATACGAGCAACAGTTGAGATACGAGTAATCGCATGGATCGGACGGCTGCACATGACCCACCAGTTTACCGCGACTGGAGCGTCTCATAGTTTCCCACGCCTCAAGGTTACAGAATGAATTAAATTTGTATCTCGAGGTACCACTGTATAGGATGTTATGGTTGTATCTCACATAAATTTCCTCCTACAAATGTGCTCAGAAACATACACACGCATGCACATCCCTGCTTTAGACATGAGCACACCATGTACCACAACTTCTTTCCTGAGCACTGGCTTCCGTGGTTCTGGGGCCAGAGGGACCATCGTGTTAATAACAGTAACGATGACAGTGACACCAGGAGTTCACATTTATGAAGCGGGTGTTTCTTTACCTTGAGGTAGGGTCCCATCGGGCTGTTGGAGGCCTGTAGCCTGTGGCCCGTGGCCTGTGGCTGTGGTCAGAACCCCCTTCTCTCCCGGGTCCCGGGAGCAGTAAGCTGAGTCCGCTTCCCGTCACCAGCCCTGGGGCACCAGGCTTCAGGAGCTGGAGGGTTAGGCCTCAGGCCCAGGAGCCCGCAGGAAACCCCTTCTCTGGCTGAGCAGGCCATCCTGCCTGAGACAGAGGCCGGGTTCTTGGGGTGTCCCTTTACCTCCCTGGGCCTCCGTCTCTCCTGGGCGGTGCCCTCTGGGTGCCCCCGTTGGCTCTCTCCCAGCGGGGAGGAGGGTGAATAAGGATCTTGGCTCTGCCGGGGGCCAGGGGCTAGCCCGTGAGGGGGGGACTGCCTGGCTGTGTCTGGGTCAGCATTCCCCCTGACGCCCCGCAGCTCAGGGCGAGTGGGCCTGGCTGCCGGTTGGCTCTGGGTGTCTCTGTCCCCCTCAGATCTGAGGACTTGGTTTTGAGGGTGATGAGGAGCAGGTCCTGGCTTGTGTTTCCCACAGTGGCACTGTATTTCTTTTGTTTGCAGGGAGCTGTAAAGTATGGCTCAGAGTCCTACCTCACTTCATGTGGGACTTAGAGCAAATATAACTTGTATTCAGTAGCTCTTAACCGTCTGTAGACGTTACCTTTTCTAGTCCCCACCACCAATCCTGCGAGCAGGTACAGCCACCCCCTTTTCAGATGCGGGCGCTGAGGCTCAGAGCCCTGGGAGATCACAGCTCATCACTGGACAGGTTCCAAGTGAAGGGCTGGAGCTCGTATCTCTGAGCCCGGAGCCCGAGTGGAGTCCCTTCTGCCCGCTTTGTGAGGCGGGAGGCAGCCCCGCCTTGTCCGCCGCGTGACGGACCCCCTCCTGTCTCTGTGGGGCTTTCCCGGGGAGAGAACAGGCCAGATGCCACCCCAGGTTCCCAGACTCGAGGCCTTGAACCCGTGCTGGGCGACCAGCTGAGCCCTGCAGATGCTGACTTCCAGGGGGTGTAGGGAGGAGCTGGGATCTTCAGTTTAATGAGCCTCTCAGGTGAGTGTTGGCCCCGCAGGGTGGGGAGCCTTTGAAGATGGTCCTTGAGGTTCCTTCCACCCCCCCATCTGGCAGGCGGTTAAACACCCGGTACAGGTCACCCAGGGCTGTCTCCAGCATCGGCCAAGTTATCAGATTATCAGGCAGACGGCTCAGCCTGGAGGCCAAGGTGCCGCGTCCCAGTGAGCCGGCGCTCTGCCGCCTCCAATCAGTGTGACTCGGGCAAATCCTTTACCTCCCCCAGCCTCCACGCTCATAACGGGGGCTTGATGACATGGGCTCGTGGAGTTGTCATCTCTGAGATGCATGAAAAGGGTGGTTTACCGGTCAGAAACCAGGAGCTCTGAGAGTTTGACCATCTCTGCTGAGCTAAGGGTGGAGGGCGGGGGTAAGGAGGGGGGACAGACTGGCCCCAGAACCCCTCCCTTTGCGCCCCGCCCTCCACACACTGGGCGAGCTTCACCTCCGGTAAATGACAGCTGCCTCCAACGAGGAGGGTGCACATCCCTTCCCCTCGTCTCACTGGATCCTCCCCATCCCCCCCGAGTGGCTGGGATGGGCAGGCTGTGGCCACCCCAATTCTACATATGGACAGCCCGGGGCTCAGAGAGGGGTGTGAGGTACCCGCACAGCTGCCTCACTGCATGGTGTTCGGGGAATGAGACCGAGTTCCAGAGCCACGGTAGGGGCTGGGGGAGGAGGGTGCCAGGGCTAGAGAGGCAGCTGGGGTGGGAGGGGCACCCAGCCCGGGATGGGGTGCCTGCCCCAGGTGGAGAGCAGGGCGGATTCCACCTTTTTGCCAGCCTCCAGGAATTCCTGCCCCTCTGGGCACTGGCGGTGGCGGCGGCGGTGGCAGCCCTGGGGCTGGCAGGGCCAGGTCAGGCCGTTGGCATCGGCGGGGCAGCTGGAACGGACCCGAATGGAGCTGATTAATTTATCCCGGTCCCTGGCAGGAAACAGACACGGAGCAGCTGGTTGGCTCTTCGGTGCTTTGTTAATTGTGACAGTGACTTTAGCCCCAGATGTGACTGACAGAGCTCTGCCTGGAGACCCCAGCTGCCGCGCGAGGGGTGCAGGGCTGGGGTCCTCTTGGGGAGGGGGCACAGGAAGCACCATCTCTTTCGGGGGAGGCTGGCACACGCCGGTCTTCTGGTCCCGTGGTCCCCGGAGGCAGGCGCGGGCGGGCTGGCCGGGAAGATGGTCGACGTCGTATTACTCGGTGCCTCTCTGCCAGGCGGAGCTCTCCATCCTCCGAGGCCTCGCGAGGTGGGCCTGTCGGGGCTCCGTTTGACAGATGTGGGTGCTGCCGGTCCAGACCCCACGCTGGCCAAGGTGCGGGGGAACAGAGGGGCTGGGGCCGGCTGGAAGGACTTGAGGTGCCCGTGGTCCCCGCTCTGCCTCTGGTGGGGCAGCTCAGAACCCCACGGCTTCTCGGGGCACCACGAGGAGTGGGGGTGTCGGCTTTTTACCTTTTGTCCCCCTTTTCTTCCAACTCTATTTTTTTTTCTGTTACAGTTGACATTCAATATGGTTTTATATTCGTTTCAGGTGTACAGCCCAGTGGTTAGGCATGTACACAATTGTAACCCCACACCCCAAAAATCCAGAAACCCCTGGTGCCACACACAGTTATCGCAGTCGTATTGACCGTGTTCCCTGTGCTGTGCCCCGCACCCCCAGGGCTACTGTGTGACTACCAATAGGACGTCTTACCTCCCTTCACCTGTCTCCCCAGCCCCCCACTTCCTCCCATCTGCCAACCCTCCCCCCCCCCCCCCCCCCCCCCCCCCCCCCCCCCCCCCCCCCCCCCCCCCCCGCTCTCGGTATCTGCGAGTCTGTTTCCGTGTTATTTGTTCGTTGATATTGTTCTCTGGGTGAAATCCGTCCTGCTCTCCACCTGGGGCACCCCATCCCGGGCTGGGTGCCCCTCCCACCCCAGCTGCCTCTCTAGCCCTGGCCCCTTCCTCCCCCAGCCCCCACCGTTGCTCTGGAACTCGGTCTCATTCCCCGAACGCCATGCAGTTGCGTGGCTCCCATCCGTCCCCGTCTGTCTGATTTCGCCGGGAGTGGTCTTCTCCCCTCCCCCAGCCCTGCTGAAGCAGCAGGAGCTCTAGATCAAGGGCAGTGGCACCTAAAGGCCCAAGAGAAAGATGGAGACGCTGCATCTCAGGCGGAGCTGGGACAGGGACCCAGCGCTTGTCCCCTCCCTCTGCCCTCAGCCCCAGCCCCTCTGCAGAGCCCCTCAGGAGTCCCCTGAATGCAGCCCCAGGTCACCCAGCAGGTCACACGGCATCTCGGACATGACTCTTCTGTGTCCAAACTGGGCTGTTGGGTGCTCGCTGAGCACGGCTCACACGTCCAGCCTCGCTGGGCTCTCCCCTCCCGCCCCTGCAAGAGGTTCCTGCTTCAGCCCCACATCCAGTTTTGCCCGCCCCCTCGATGCCCACTCCCTTTGGCGTGCCACCCTGCAGCACCTTGTCTGTAAGTGGACTGTGAGGCGCCTGCGGGCAGGGCGTAGTTCAGGTATATTTCTTCTTAAGCCTCGGTAAAGTTCATCTCCCACAAAACCGCCCACCTCTTACCTTACCCACTTTTAGGCGGGCAGTCCAGCGGCACTGAGTCCGTTCATGGTGGTTCAGCCATCACCACCATCAGCTCCCGGATGGTGCAGGGTACAGCCTAGGGAACACAGTCATCTGGGCCCATTGAACGGTGACTCCCTATTCCCTTCCCCAGTCCCAGGCACCCCGTTCTGCTTCCTGTCTCTCCGAGTAGTACTAGCACTTGGAGTCTTGCCACAGTTGTTTTTGTGTCGGTTTGTCCCGCTCTGTGCGACGTCCCGGAGGCTCCCCGGGTTGCAGCCTCTGTCGGGTGTCACCCCCTTGCGGAGGAATACTGCCCCAGTGTGGTGTCTGTTCATCCATCGGTGGACACATGAGTCCACCTTCTGTCTGCCCTGAACATGGGTGCTCGGATCCTTGTGTCCCTGCCTTTACTGCTTGAGCGTGCACACCTGGAGGTGGAATTGCTGGGCCCGGTGGTGGTTCGGTGTTGAGTTTTCTGAGGAACCACCGTGCCGTTTCGCACCGCGCCCGTAACCATTTTCCATTCCCCTGGCCACACTCCAGGCTCCCGTTTCTCCACGGCCTCACCAAAACTCGTTTGTTTGCTTGTTTTTTCTCTCCTGTTGTTTGATAATAGCTGAGGGGTGCAAAGTGGAACCGCGGTGTGCTGTTGAGTCACACTTCCCGACGGGTGAGCGATGTAGAGTCTGTATCCACGGGCTCCGTCGCCGTCCGTGTATCTTCTTCAGAGGAATGGCCACGCAAGGCCTCGCCCATTTCTAAGTGGGACCGCTCGTATTGTTGTCACTGCGGTCGGTATAGGAGGTCTTTGCGTGTTCTGGGTATGAATTCCTTACCACACCCGTGACCTGCGGATGTTTTCTCCCCACTCCGCTGCCGTTCGCTCCGCTGGTAGCGTGGGGTGTGTTTCTGGGTCAGTGCTGCCGGGCCAGCACCTGGCACAGAGGCAGTCACCCTCCTCCTTCCCACATCCTGGCACCTGTGAGGGGGCCCAGGCCAGCCGGGGAGCCCCCAGCCCTGGGTGTGGGGGCTGAGGGACCATCACAAGCAGCAGGGCCAGGTCCACCCATCAGTCTGAACTAGCGCCAGGTCAGGGGGCGCTGCCGCTGCAGGATCTGAGGAGGGTTCGTGCTTTCGAAAGACTCCTCTGGGCACTGACATGGGAACCGTCCCGGGGCTCCCTGACTTCCCCTGGCAGGTCCCCGCCCTCTAGGCGGGAGAGGCGTGGCCACAGAGAGACCATCAGAGGCCGGAGCGGTGCAGCCTTGGTATCGGTTCCAGGCCTGGCTCCATCACTTGCTAGTTATGCGACCTCGGGCACGGGCTCATAGATCGGAGCCTCTGCTTGCCCATCTGCAAACGGGCCATACATAACCCCTCCCCAGCAGGATGTGGCGCTCTGTCCCCACATCTGTAGGGTACCTGGTATCTGGCAGACGAGATCAGCTCCCCCAGGCTGGAGAATGCCCTCGCTTCTTCCTCAGGATCCCCCCACACAATTGACGCATGGGGCGTGGGGCACGGGGCACGTGGCCAGGTGGCCGGCAGACCCCCGTCTCAGCGGCTGCGCTCTTTCTGCCGCAGTGGGACTCCATCAACGAGGTGGACGAGTCCTTCCGGCCCATCCACACGTACCAGGTGTGCAACGTCATGAGCCCCAACCAGAACAACTGGCTGCGCACCGGCTGGGTGCCCCGCGACGGCGCCCGGCGCGTCTACGCCGAGATCAAGTTCACCCTG
>PVJN01014439.1:0-46541 GCA_004026805.1 Lasiurus borealis | reverse complement strand
TTCTTTCCAGTATCTGAATGCCAGAAGAAGAGGACTTTTCCTAGTTGGAAAGGACACGAGAGGGATCTATTCTGCCCCTCTCCCCTCGTAGCATATTCTGCTGGATTCTTGACGACAGCCTTCAGCAATTCACCAATGGCCCTTCAAAATTCAATATATGTCCATGCCAACCACAAAACCATGTCTGAGATAGGGTAGTAAGTCTCTTTTGAGTGGGGCGTGAAATGGCAATCCACCCGCCTACCTCTCGTTTATCATCCACCATATTCCATATGATCTGAAAGTGGCGAAGATCATTGTAACTTAAAAGCTGGTCCTCCTCAGTGGAGTAAAACAAGGAGAAATTCTCCACAATTATGGCTAAAAGAAAAAGAAAAGACAAAAATGGCGAATTTAGACAATTATGCTTGTCTGTCATTTTTTAGAAAATGTAAAACATCTATTATAAATAATAAATTGTATCAGCTACATGATGAGCCAAATTTTTTAAAGTGCTTTTAGTATGGCTTCCAAGTTGGCATGTTTTATACTTGGACTAAGCTATTTCTCTAGCTCCTGGCTTTCCAAAACATGAGGGTCATGAGCATAAACACACATTCTGTGTATATAGACAGTCATGCCAGCTGGCTTTCTCTGGTAGTTAGGAGTTCCAGGGGCAGTTTTTAAAGGTCAAATTGAGTTCTGGGTGGCCTCACAGCTGGGTGAACAACATGTATCTTTCAAAAACATAAATGTGACATTTTGAGGCTATAAAGGTAACCCCCCTCAACCCTCGATATTTGTTCACCTCAATCCATGAGAGCTCTTTTGAGATTAATAATCATAATAAATAGGACAACTCTTGAAATTGCAATCAGCTGTCATTTACATGCCTTTCAAAAGTCTTCTCAGCTTCTGAATGGAGAGGCAACAATTTATAATTAATGCCATGAAATACTCACCCCAAGCAATCCAGGATAATTACTTGAAAATTATACCTAATTATCTAAATACCTGAGTATAAAGAGGCTTAAAAAAATATGCAGCGAACATCACTTACCTACAAGTAAATTCAGCATGATGTAGGCAATGATGACATAAAATGAACAGAAATACATAAGTGCCCCAGCGTAATTCCCACAGTCTGTTGCCCAGTATGTAAATTCATCTGGAGTACAAAAGGGTGGTTGGACCTGCGGGGCAGTGGGAGGGAGGAGAGGAAAGAATGGTAGGAGAGAAGAATACACATTTTTGTTAACTGACTGTAGTTAATGAAATAGTCCTGACCCAGGTAAAATATAATGATTAATTTCAAAGTAATCTCTGAAGCTGCCTATGTTAGACACATCATCTGTGGCAAAAGTAAAAAGAATATTTCACTTATGCTATGCTTTTTATCTTGTAGAATCCCAAGCTCATTGACATTTTAGAAGCCTAATGAAAATGAACCGGTTTGTTCTAAGAGATGCTTGGTCTGCCACCTGCACTAGCCCCAAATGATAATTTGTCATTGTGATCAAACTGCAGAATGTCAAACAAAAGGGCATTTGCTTTTTTAAAAAAATCTGATTTAAGTAATGGGGTAAAATTTTAGGAGGGTTTGTAACAAACACAACAACAATTTCACATTCAAATTGTGCAGGAGAAGCCAGTGATCCTTATTCCAGCACCATTAGGGGATGTTGGGACATTCCTGGCTCAAGAAAATGCTAACACCTCTGAGAAACCTCCTGATGTCTTTCAGCCAGAGACTAGTTCTCTCCTACATTTCCATGCCATTCTGCTTCCTCTTTATTTTGAGTTTATTTAATTCTGCCTAGTATCATATTTGATCTGTCCCCATTAATTCATGCATAAAGTTCTTGGAGTTCCTATTGTGTGCTAGATTTCTACCCAGTATTGAGGACAGACTGGCAAGCAAGACAAAGACCTTGACCCTTCTTCATGTTGCTGACAGTCTAGAGCTGTGCTGTCCAACATGTTAACCACTGACTATTTGAGGCTATTTAAATTTACGTTCATTAACATTAAATACAATGAAATACGATTTAAAATTCTATCCCTTATTTTAACTGGCCGCATTTCAAATGTTCAATAACCACATGTGGGTAGTGGCTACAGAATTGGACAGTGCAGCCGAAACTGGTTTGGCTCAGTGGATGGAGCGTTGGCCTGCGGACTGAAGGGTCCCAGGTTCAATTCCAGTCAGGGGCATGTACCTTGGTTGCAGGCACTCCCCAGTGGGGGCGGGCAGGAGGCAGCTGATTGATGTGATGTCTCTCCCTCATCGATGTTTCTGACTCTCTGTCTCTCTCCCTTCCTCTCTGTAAAAAAATCAATATTATATATATAAATTGGACAGTGCAGACAGTCATCACTGCATTGGATAACATTGATCTGAAGAGTGAGAAAGAGATAAAATAAATTAATTAAGCCAGTAACTCACTACAGTTGTGAAACACGTGAAAAAGAGAAATATACAGTGTTGTAAAAACATAACTTGCAGTCTTAATATAAGGCAGGATTCCTGAAGAAACTGATGTTTAAAATGGTATCTGAAGGATGATGAGAATTAGCCTAGAAATGAGAGTATAGGTCAGAACCCCAAGCTCCTTGAGGGTGCCTTGGAATCACTAAAGACCTAGCACCCAGTATGTGGCTCAGTATAAACCAGGGGATTGGTGAATATCTGTGGAATAAATTGAACTAAAGAAGCACAATTCCCCTGTTTGTATTTGACTGCCAAAATGTTAAAGGTGGGAGGAAAAGAACAATGCCTACATCATGCATATTTATTGAATGGAACTCTGATAGTTCAAGTTGAGTTCACTGGATACTCTTCCTGCATGCCCACACACTGTAACATAAAAGACAGCAATTTTATGGACTAAAATGCCAGGATATGTGTTTTGTACACAAAGCCTTGATGCTAACAAGGAGGCTACTGCCAATGTTGCATAGCCAAAGAGCTTCAAGAGATTCCAAGCTAAGGCACTGTTAGTGACAAAGATATTTACCATACAGTCATGCATAATCTTGTTCCAGTCTTCGCCTGTGACAATTCGGAACAGCACGGTAATAGCTTTGCCCGCTGAAGAGAAGTTTGCATGCCTAAATCAAGGAAAAAGAAAACAGAAGGTGAGTAACATAGTTATCAGGAAGTAGCAAGGTGCGCCACTACCAAAGCAGGTGGATTCTGGAGCAAATTTGATTGCCAAGTAAGCATTTCCAAAGGTTATACTCTCTTATTTGTTTGTTATACATACTTGTCTCAAGTATAGCTGTCTTGATAACCCACCCCTTGAATGGTACCACCAATTTCTTGCCATTCATCTTGAATGACTGAGGGAGCAAGCTTTGACAATATAAAGTGATTGTTTCTTTCATGTGGATTGTGCTATAAAAAGTGGAGCTGCCATGTAACATTTCTGCAACAAGACACATCTGTATATAATTGGTTGTGTGATGATTTTTCTATTTAAAATTATAAGATGCTTCCACAAAATTTAAGGCTATCTTTGAAAAATGCTTTTCATACATAATAAAATTTGAGGGGGATGTCTAGCTTTCTATGTTTTGCTAAAAAAGGAAGAAACCCAATATCATCTCAAAATTATTTACTTAAAAAATAATATATCATTTTTGGCAGCATGTGGATAGAAAAAGTGCTGGAATTCACCAGGTTATCAGGAGTGGTTATTCCTGCATGGTAGGGAGTTATGGAGGCTTTTATTCCTGTATTTTCTAAGATCTCTATAGTAAACATATATATTGCCTTCAGTTAGAAAAATATCATTTAAAATTTGGCTTTTTTATTTTGTTTTAATTTCCAGTGGATTGCTTCTTCCCTCCCCTCCATTTTTAATAGACAAAAATCATTTAGGTTTTTATTTATGATTTTATAACTAAAAAAGCTTGCTTGATAAATAAATAGAAAGATAAACACACACCAACCTGTTAATGTTCTCTCCATATTTCACAGTACCAAATAAAACAACGCCAGCGAAAGCATAACACAGCAACAATAGGAACATTCCTACGATGATAAAGAAGCTTTTATACATGCTGACAACCACTGTCAGGAGGAGCATCTTCAGTGTCACCTGTATGGACATGGAGATGGAGATTGAGAGAGATGGACAGAAAGAGAATATGAATATTCAATTCATTAAGCTGTGGAGAACATGGGGAGTAGATAACATTCAAGCATGTTGGCACAAGAATGACACTCAGGTTATCGTTTGAAAATTGCTTCCTATTAGCTATTAAATCTGAGTATTGTTCAGAAACCCTTAGATGGAGAGAAATCCTATTTGTATGTTGAACTGTTCAGCCTTTTCAGCCAAATTAATAAAAGTTCAACTCAAAGGTTTTTAGCCTTCCATTTTATCTTCTCTTGTTCTCTAATTCATTATGGTAAGGGTTATACTGTTTTGGGGCTGTAACAAGTAGACTCAGTATTCTTCTACCAACAAATGGTCATAAGAACAAATGTAAACAATAGTAAAATATTAAATTCCACCAAGTATTAAGTGTGTTCATTATGTGCATTACATTTGATATAATGTCAGAATCATAAAAGGAAAAAGTACTTTAAAAATGAAAATATATGTATGAACATTAATAAAGAAGATAAAGAAATATGGAATCATAGAATTATGAATGTTCATTAAGAATTATTTTTCTTTGAAGTAAAATAACTATATTAAAAATAAAACTAAAAATAAAGACATATTGAGAAATACCACTAGTTTTTGCTTTCATGACTGATACGTTATCTTTAGTTGATAATTGAATTTACTTAGAAAATATGAAGAATCATAAATGTCAGGAAACATTATAAAATAACTAAGCTACTGATTCATGTTAATATTTAAAACCTACTCATTTGGACTTTAATGTCTAGCAATTTGTGAACTACAGCATAATGATCAGAAGGACAGCAGAAGTTAGTCAATGTTTTTTCCTTATTGCATATGCAACCTTTGATGCTGTTCTTTTCAGCATACTTACATGCTTTCCACAGATCGAGAAAAACCTAAAGACAATCACGCATGCGCCCATCATGTAGGTATATGCATTCTGAAATTTAAACAGAAGAGAGCCTCTCATAATTTGCACAAAAGATTTTGTTACAATTCCCTTTTTCATTTTGGGTCTTCTGTGAAGTCTACTGAATAATTAGTTTAATAAAATGTAAAAAAATATCATAAGAAATTTATCTTAAAAATGTGCTGAAAAGGTCACTGCCAAAACTCATGAATAAATATTAACTATAAAATTAAACCTTAAATTAAATTTTGGTATCTGTTTTGCTCAGCTGAATTCTGTACTTTAAAACTTATTTTTACATAAAATAATGGCCAGTTTCTTTGAGGAGCAAGAACAACCGAGGATAACAATGCAACACAAGGAAATCAAGTGAGACAGGAAATAAAGGAATCCTGGCAGAGGGAGTTCGGGTGTTGGAAAAGATTGCTGGAGGTCAGATTCCTTCTCTCTGAAGGCTTCTGGAGACATCTGGAGACCAGCCTGCCAATGGCCACATGTCCATTAGTCTAAGATGATTTCAGAGATGTCCTTGCTCAAAAATACATTCAATATGTGATCAAGAGATGACTTGGTATGTTTTATGACTAAGAAATCTTAATCTGAGAAACAAAGATCCTTCTAATGATAACTGCAATAATAACTGTGGCATTAAGCTGATGCCAAAACGTGATTTTTCTTGAGTTCCTTGCCTAGGCAAATGACAAGTCACAGATGGGCACCTGGGAAGGGGGTCCAGTGAGATATTTGGTGTGAATGTGTCTGCACAGAATCATCTTTGGATGGGAACAAGGACTGTATTTTCCTTCACAGTAGTCCAATGCACAATAGAGTGGAATATTGTTGCAGAAGACCAAAGAAGACCCAAGCAATGCTTAGAGAAATGGAGTCACTCTTTATTATTATAACACTAGAGGCCCGGTGTATGAAATTGTTGCACAGGCGTAAGGGGGTGTCCTTCAGCTCAGCCTGCTCCCTCTCCAATATGGGACCCCTTGAGGGATGTCTGACTGCCCGTTTAGGCCTGTTTCCCAATAGGATCAGGCCTAAACGGGCAGTCGGACATCCCTCTCACAATCTAGGACTGCTGGCTCCCAACTGCTCACCTGCCTGCCTTCCTGATTGCCCCTAATCACTTCTGCCTGCCAGCCTGATCACCCTCTAACCATTCCCCTGCCAGCCTGATTGATGCCTAACTGCTCCCCTGCCAGCCTGTTTGCCCCTAACTACCCTCCCTGCAAGCTTGGTCACCCCTAACTGCCTTCCCCTGCAGGCCTGGGTCCCTCTCAAGTGCTCTTCCCTGCAGGCTTGGTCACCCCCAACTTCCCTCCTCTGCCAGCCTGGTCACCCCTAACTGTCCTTCCCTGCTGGTCTGATCACCCACAACTTCTCTCCTTTGCAGGCCTGGTCCCTGCCAACTGCCCTCCCCTGCTGGCCATCTTATGGTGGAATTTTGTGTCCATAGGGGGGCAGGATCTTTTGAACACAGGGGGGCAGTCATCTTATGTGTTGGAGTGATGGTTAATGCATATTACTCTTTTTTAGATAGGACAGAGGCCGGGTGCACGGGTGGGGGCCAGGTGGTTTGCCCTGAAGGGTATCCCAGATCAGGGTGGAGATTCCCTTGGGGTATGGGGTGGCCTGGGCGAGGGGGCTATGGTTTGCAGGAGCTATGCCCCCCAGTGATCCAAGTAGAGGCCCTGGTATCTGGGATTTATTTATCTTCTACAATTGAAACTTTGGAGCCTAGAGCAGAGCCAAGCCTTCTGCTCACACAGCCATTGAAAGTTTGTTACCTTAAGTGGAGGCCTGGGCCCACCAGGGTTTGTGGAAAGCTTGGCTTCCTTCATCACCAGGGGTAACCCAAGCCTCCCTCCTGCTCTCTTTGTGGCTAGAGCCATCTTGGTTGGGTTAATTTGCATACTTGCTCTGATTGGCTGGTACGTGTGGCTTGTGGGTATAGCAGAGGTAAGGTCAATTTGCATATTACTCTTTTATTATATAGGATGCAGGCCCAGAAAAAAATGCCTTTAAAATTCTGGGCAAAGTCACACAGGAAGTTTCCTGTATTTATACCTTTTGAGCTTCTTTGTCTCCCAAATAAGGGTTTTTCTGTTCCCTTTGCAAGTTCTTAAAGAGCACTATATGCTGGTGCTCTAAGACCTCAACCAAAGACCTGGCCTGGCACCAGCACTGATAACTTCATGCAGGGAAGGTTTATGGCCTCTCTGGAATGGGAGTAGTGTTATTTTCCTTATTATTTAAGCAAGCAAGCATTAAAATTTCAAACAGGAGTTCTTATGTAAGATGGATGCTTCAGGATGAGTATGCTTCCAGTACTAGAGGTTTTGAGGAGGAGAACAAAAGCAATGGGGCAGAATAGGCAAGTTGATTTTTTGGTGAAAAAGCTCCCTCTCTGGGGACATCTAAAATTAGGAAGCTTACTCTATTCTTTTGTTTGGACTGAGTAGCTTTTACTTATAATTTTGAGATATATAAAAACCTGGGCCTTGCTCCCCTTTTCTCCGTGTGAGCACCAAACATACTGTAGACACCTACTTGTTTTACATTCTGGAAGTGATAACACCCAACAGCTTCTAGAATGATGACCCAAAACTCTCACTTGAATTATAAGATCCTGAGAGGCCTGACACTTTCTCACCCATGCAGATCTTGTACCTTGTTCCCTTCGCTCCTACTTCAGTAGTGCTGTCTATTCCGCTGCATCCTTCCACTCTAGAGCATCCTGAAATATTCTCTACTCCTCCTCCAGACTGATCCCAATCATCACACCCACTAGGATGCCTTCCAGGACCTCCCTGATAAAGCCATCTGCTATATGTGTTGTCACAGCAACTTTGTCTCTCTTCCATCTCCTTTCCATAGCTGTAATTCTTATAGACTTGGGAACATTCCATGGATGCCTGCCTAACTTTTCAGGCTGTGTGGCAAATGAAAGCAATCACTATCTTTGTTTTACTCATACATTCTTCTCAATTCCTAGCTCTGTAACTTACACACCGGTAGTACTCAAAACCATTTACTATTTGAGGAAATAAATCAGGGTGACTGAGAGCCCACCTGGGCTTGGCACAGCCCCTGTCTCTGAAGTTAATAACTGTCTTAAAAAGGACAATCAATATCTTCCTGAGCACAGCAATTTCATATTAAAATTAGGCTTTGTGCTGTGTACATGGGCTATGTGTGCTATGAATCTTTTCCAGAGAATGAGAGAATAAATATGAGAGCAGGGGAAAATGGATAATAGTATTTTTGGGTGGGATCAAAGAAGACTAAAAAAAAAGAAGGTATCCTAGCTAATAAAAGAGAAACATGCAAATTGACCGTATCTCCACTATGTCCATAAGCCACACCCACCAGCCAATCAGGAGCGAGTATGCAAATTAACCCAACAAATATGGTAGTGGCCACAGAGCTGGAGAGAGCAGGAGGCTTGATTTGCCTCTGGTGATGGAGGAAGCCAAGCTTTCCGGCCAACCTGGCCTGCCCTGGCCTCCACTCAAGACTACGAAGTTTCAATTATAGAATATAAATAAATCCCAGATACCGGGGCCTCCACTTGGGTTGCCAGAAGATGTGGCTGGCTTGCAATCCATCACAGGCCCCTCGCCCAGGTTGCCCCATGCCCCGAGGGAACTGTCACCCTGATCCGGGACACCCTTCAGGGCAAATCAGCTGGCCCCCACCCATTCACTAGGCCTCTATCTTATCTAATAAAAGAGTAATATGCAAATTGACATCACTTCAACATACAAGATGGCTGTCCCTATGTGGTCAAAGATGGCTGCCCCCATATGAACACAAAATAGCTGCCATAAGATGTCCAGCAGGGGAGGGCAGTTGGGAGGGAATATATCTGTAAGGGTGGGTAGTTGTAGGCAATCAGGCCAGGAAGGGAGAGCAGTTGGGGGTGACCAGGCCTGCAAGGGAGGACAGTTAGGGGCTATCAAGCCTGCAGGGGAGGGCAGTTAGGGGTGACCAGGCCAGCAGAAGAGAGAAGTTAGGTGCAATCAAGATGGCAGGGGAGCAGTTAAGTATCAATCAAGCTAGCAGGGTAGTGGTTAGGGGTGATCAGGCTGGCAGGCAGAAGTGGTTAGGGACAATCAGGAAGCAGGTGAGTCTTTGGAAGCCAGCAGTCCTGGATTGTGAGAGGGATGTCTGGCTGTTATTGGGATCAGGCCTAAATGGGCAGTTGGATATCCCTCAAGGGGTCCAAGATTAGAGAGGGTGCAGGCTGGGCTGAGGGACACCCCCCTTCCCACCATGCATGAATTTCATACACCAGGCCTCTAGTTTATAATAATTTTTAATCTTAACAATTAGAAAAACTTTACATTCGTCAATCTTCATAATGCTTACATAATACATGTAGGTTATGAAATTATATTCCTAGTTCAGAGCAGGAAATGAAAGACCACTGAAGTCAAATAACTTTATCAAGGCTGAAAAATGATGGCCCCTAGACTAGAACCTTGGGGTATCCAAGATGGTAAATACTACCATATGCTTTTATTGAGCACTGAAATGTAGTGAATATAAATTAAGACATGCTATAAATATAAAATACACATTTAATCAAAGATTTAGTACAAGAGAGAGCATGTAATATTTCTCTTTTATAGTTTTTTAACCTCTAAATATATGACTTTATTGATTTTAGAGAGAGGAAGGGAGATGGGCAGAGAGATAGAAACATTGATCGCTGCCTTCTGTACCCTCCCTACCAGGGATTGAACCCATAACCTGGACATGTGCCCTACCTGAGAATCGAACTGGTGACCTCTTGGTTCATGGGTCAATGCTCAACTACTGAGCCACACCAGCCAGGCCATAATTTTTTTTTATATTGCTGAAATGTTGAAATGATAATACAGGGTGGGGCAAAAGTAGGTTTACAGTTGTCAGTATGCGAAACACAGAATTTATTCTTGTACTATTACTTATTAATTATTGTATTATTTCCCATATGAACAACTGTGAACCTACTTTTGCCCCACCCTGTATTTTGGATATGGTAGGTTCAAAATATATTATTAAATTAATGTTACTTGTTTCTTTTCCATATTTTAAATGTGGCTCCTACTCTGTTTCCCCGAAAGTAAGACATCCCCCAAATTTAAGACCTACTTCTAGTTTTGCCTCTCGCTATAATATAAGGCATCCCCCCGAAAATAAGACCTCCCAGAACATAAGGCCTCCCCGGAACATAAGGCCCCCGGAAGTTACCATAAGGCGTCTGACTCCTGATTTTTAAAGAGACCTCACACTGCCTGAACAGCTCCGGCTATGCTGCGGCCAATCAGTGAGCTGGTTTGTGATGACAACTACTACCATACCGTATACAGGTAATAAATTTCCTTTTTTTTGTTCAACAATAAATGTGTACTGTATTCTTCTTCATGGAAAAATAAGACATTCCCTGAAAATAAGACCTAGCACATCTTTGGGAGCAAAAATTAATATAAGACATTCATTGTCTTATTTTCGGGGAAACAGGGTAGAAAATATAAAATTATACTCATGGCTATATTTTACTTCTATTGGACAACTATAAAATTTTCAACTGAAATAAACAATTTATTCCTACCAGGAGGGCAAAGTGCAGTACCACCCAGACAATGCCAAGGGAGGTCACCAGCAGGTCATATCGATTTCTTCTGCTTTGCCAGAAGCCTGCAGGGGACATTGCTATGATCTTCATTGTAACCTGAGAAAAACAGCAAAGAGAGTAAATCAAGACTGTTTAGTACATACTTAAATGTATTAACTTGAGTCACATTATTTTTTTTAAAAAAGGTAGCAACCAAAGAGATGAATTTATCACATTTATAAAAAAGCTGAGTAGGTAACACATATATATTCTCCACACTCTTTTCTTCTTGTTTTATGACTGGTTTGATAGCAGGACATTTTTCTTCCCCAAGTAGAAGACCATACATTTTGAGAAACATCAACCAGTTCAGGGTGAAATAAGAATCTGCTAGTATTTCAAAGAGATTTCTGGAAGAAGAAGAATATTCCTGGAAAGTAATATGATATGAACCATATATTAAAATAATCTTGTCTGGGTCAGCTCCCTTTACCACCATGTTGCAATTTGAGTTTCTGAATTACAGTGGTCTGTAAGAGTTTGCCCTAAATATTTGAACTCAGATAACTAGACAGGCCATCATTCTGATACAGAAATTAACTGCAGTTTGCAATTCCCGTGGTTAGAAAATTCCAAAATATAAAGTGAAGTCTTAGTTCAAGTTAAACTGAACAGACTCAAAAGAAAATACCTTAAGAGCACACTATCCCCCTCAAAAAGTAAAAAAAAAAAAGAAAGACTTCAAAAGCAATGGGGCACAGAGTTGAAATAAGGGCCATCAAAGGAGGATATTACCTTACTTTAAAATGTGCACTGCCCCCCTTCCCCATCTCCCAAAACCCACTGACTCATTACGGTACCTCAAGAACAAAGATGAAGGTGAAAACAACTGACATGGTTGCCAAAGGAACAGTCACTGGGTCCTCGACATCCCACTGTAGAGGAAACAGCACACATGTCTTTGCCTAAATCCGCTGGGCATTGGGCACAAAAAACCCCTCTCCCCTCCTCCTCCCATTTGAGCACAATTGTGAATTTAAAAGTTTTATCTTAGAGAGCACAGAGTGCAGTAGATACGGCTGTTTGTGATATTCTTGAATGCACCCGTGAGTAAGAAATTCATTCCCAGAGTCTAAAGGTGAAACAAAGTACCTTGACAGAGAGCAGGACGGACTGGGCCAGGACAAGTAAAGCAATTGTCCTCTTAAAAAACGGGTGCTGGGTTATGTCATACATCTTGGCTCTAAAGCCATCATTATCTGGAAAAGAAAGGTTTGGGCAAGGGCATGTTAGACCTAAGTCACATTTACTTTCTTGCCTTTCGTTTTCTTTAATGCTCATCATAAAACCCATCACATTTCCCCACCCCCACGGCTCAATCTATTGTGTAGTGTTTTTTTTTTTTCTTTTGCAGGAATGGCTGGCTCTGAATATTTAAAACCATGGTGCATGAAGCCATCCGTATCAGAAGGAGAACCGCATCATTCAATTTCTGTCAGTTTAATACATTTCACTCACATGTTGAAAAGGCAAGCACAAATATTTTATTTAAAAATTCATTTTTTCATTAAGACTTATCCTGAGAGCACTGAAGCACAGCCTTTGGGTGGTTGATTTTAATAGCCTTTGGAGAGATCTGTGGTTTGGAGCCTGTTTCTATATTAACTTATGCACAACCACCCAGTGGCCTCACGATTATTATTTTAATTGAAATCTTAGACTCCTGGGGAATCGTGAACACTAGTGCCCAACATGAATAAAATCAGAGCATCTTTGATACCCGGGCGAGGTGGGAGATGAAGAGGCTGAGCTATCTTCAGTCGGCTCTTCAGATCTTCCCATCTTCTCTGATCTACAGTCAGCAGAGCCGTCCCCTTAATAAACAAAGGAAAGCAGAAAAAGGCCTTTTGTCATGTACTCCACGCCAAGGACATTGTGCACGGGGTGGTGATACAAACAGGACTAATTTGGGGGTTTAAATAAATATATTCCTCAAATCCTATGATGGTTTGATAAACAGGGTTAGAATTCTCAAACTTGGTCTTGAGAAGGATGGCCAAAAGGGGTGGCCACAGCTTCGAAGCAGACCTTCAAGGGGCATCTTTGAACGTTTCCGGGGTTTGTGGAAATCTAAAGAAGGTTTTCTGCATGATTTAATTTTCAAAAAAGGGATCCTCACTCTAATAGTGATTAGTTTCCTTTCATTTCATAGCAGAAAATGCTGCAGCAAAATTATAGCTCGTCAATGCTACTGCTTCTGGATAAGTGTATTTTACCTTAAACATGATTTTGGAAATCATACTGATATGTGCGATTGCAAAATTATTTTTAAGTGATATAAAGCCATAGAATTTGGATCTTTAAGAAATTACTATGACAACTGGCTAAATGAGATTAGGTATGCATTATTTTATCATAGAGTACTTCATTAAAATGCACATACATATGTCACATTTTATTACAATATAGTATTTGAAGTATAATTTAAGAAACCAGGGGAAAAAATTTCCATTCTTCCTTTCTTTCTCTAGAGCTCAGGGACCAACTTTCAGAGATACCTCCTCAATGGTTCTGACTCAATACATAAAAATGTATTTGTCTTGAATTTTAAAAATTTATATAATTAGTGCTTATCTGTGTATTTGTCTTGAATTTTAAAAATGTATGTAATTGATATTTAATACGTGCTTATCTGTAAAATTTGTTTTTACCTTCATTGAACAATGCTTGTCATACAATTAGATATTAGATCTAATTGGTTTATTTTAACTGCTCATAGAGTATGCCATTGTACAAATATATCAGAAGTTACTCATTTTCGGTTTATGGACTATAGACAATGCTGCAATAGACACGAATGTACTATCTCATAATAAATACCTATGTGCCTTCCTCCATGCTAAATCTCTAGGAGAGGAATTGCTGAGGTCTAGAAATTTATACATCTTTACATTTATCAAATGTTGCCAACTTCCTGTCCAAAGAGGAATAAGCATAAACTTTTGCCACTAGCAATTATATTCTTGTTAATGCTTGACATTATCAGACATTTTAGTTTGGCCATTTAATGTGTGTGTAAATGTATCTAGTTTGAACATTAATAAGATGAAGCAATTTTTATTTGTATAAGTGGTGATTCCTGTTTCTTCCTTTGGAATCGCCTGCCTATTCGTATTCTTTGCTCATCTTTATATACTTTTTTATGTTTTATAGACATTCTCAATATATTATGGTTACTAACTTTTTGTAGTTATTTGATTTGTAAATATTTTCCTTTAGTCTTTGCTCTTTTTTTTATTTTTAAATCCTTACCTGAGGATATTTTTCTGTTGAATTTTAGAGAGAGTGAAATACAGAGAGAAATGTCAGTGTGAAGGAAACACATCAATTGGTTGCCTCACACACGTGCCCCGACCAGGGCCCTGGCCAGGGAAAAGCTTGAAATCGAGGTACATGCCTTTGACTGGAATCGAACCTGGGATCTTTCTGTTTGCAGGCTGACACTCTATTTACTGAGCCAAACTGACTAGGACTTAGCTCTTTTTTTTTTAAGTCTTGTTTTTATCATTTATACAAAATGTGCCATTTATTATTCAACAACTTTTCATTTTAATGTAATCTAAGTTATAATTTTTTTCTTTATGAATTTCACTTTGTGGTTAATGTCAAGAAATCCAGGTAAAAATAAATTCTACATGGTTTAAAAATGATTTATATTTTTGCTATTCATAGGTCATTCATTCACCTGAGTTCAATTTTGAGTAGGCTATGAGGTAGAATTTTATTTTCTTCATTTATGACAATTATTCCAGTCTCACCTATTGATGCTCTCATCTCCTTTGCTTTGTTTTAATTCTGTTTTCTATAGACATGTGTATCTCCTGGGCTTTCCATTTTGTCCTGTAAGTCTAATTTTCTATCCCTGTAACAATACTGGCATAGCTTTACTAACTATAAGCTTGTTTACTTTCCGTTTCCAGATTTTTGTTGATGCTGAACCATGCAAAAGATTTACCATTTACTTTTTTAAAAGAATCTGCTTTTATCATTCTTGAGCCTTTGTATAGTTGTTTTTCTATATCTATATTACCCACTTCTTTCTACATTCTTCAATTTTCCTGTTATTTATATTGTAACATTAATTTTAATATTTGACATATTATTAATTAATAATTATTTAGAATGTTGTCTTAATACTTCCAAATTCTAAAAGACTTTTTTGCTATATTTTTTATTATGGTAGAGAGCCACTTTTCTCATTAACTGCAAATAAATACTTGTTTTTGGGACGCTATACACATTCCTATTATTCTTAAACAAAACAAGATATTTTGGAAAGCTGATCTGAGATGATCCAAAAGAATAATAGACATGGTGATATCATCTAATCATTAATGTAATAACCTCTAAAAGTGCACTGTTATTAAATTAAGTGTATTAATCAAACTTATTGTCTTATACTAGGGACATTTAAAAATACATATGTTATTGTTACAGATTTTGAACTTCTTAAACAGGGTTCCATTTTCTAGGGAACACATAATATTGCATGATTCTGAATTATTAAAACTTTGCTTGCCAAGCTTACCTTATTTCATATACATATATATATATTTAATATTTACTCAAGGATATCTTTTTATTGATTTTAGAGAGAGAGAAAGGCAGATATATAGAGAGGGAAGTATTCACTTGAGAGAGAAACACTGATCGGTAGACTCCTTAATCTACAACCTAGGTACATACCCTGACTGGGAATCAAACCCACCACCTTTTGGTGTATGGATCATTACTTCTGGCCAGGGCTCCCATATCTTTAGTTCTGTCTGTTGCCTATATATTTGGAAATCTATTTATATACTTTCAGGTATAACCATTAAAATGTGAGATCCATAAGGGCAGAAATCTTTATATGCTTAGTGTGTATGGGTTAGCATCTTAAGCTCTCAGGATCAAAAGCAGAGTGCGGCACCTAGTAAGTACTCAAAGAAGTCTGTTGAATGATCTACAATAATAAAAGCATACTATACTAATTAGATTGGATAGCCAGACAACCTTCTGGATGAAGCTAGGGCTGTGAGGGCCGGACCCCTTGCATGAATTTTGTGCATCAGTCCTTTAGTTGAATAACAAATAAATAAGTCCTGTTACATAGCAGCTAAACTGCTACCATGGACAAAACTTGCAGAAAACAATCTTTCCTAAAATGTTCACATAATTTAGAAATTTGTAATTGAGAAATTTGTAACTCCTATTAATAGATGCGCTATTCCAGTTTGTAATGTGTGGTGATATGATTTCTTCTCCCATGCCTCTTTCTCTAAGGACACATTTGAGCTTCCATGATCCCCTTTCTCAGGCAGAGACGTTCCTTTCCTCCTTCAGAATAGAAATATAACTGGTGTTGGAAGTAGGCCTGTAATTCTGCTTGCTTCACACACTCTCTGAGTTCAAGAACTACATTGTCTCCGGTTAATTCAAAATTTTATGTCATTGCATTTATGTTGCTGAATTGTGAGCCATAGGACCCAATTCTTCTGAAATTAGGTGTCTACTCAGAGGGCCTTGGATGGTGTTTTGAGTAAGCAGAGCTTAAACTGCCTTGACTGATTAGCTTCTGCTCCTATTCTGAAATTCCCAGGGTCTGCTTCATCACATGCCTCAAAGGCGTCTGAAAAGACCCATCTTCCTCTTTCTGCTTGGAATTAAACTGAGCACATGGTAGGGCTGAAAGAAACTCATTTATGAATGTGTTAAATAAGGGGGCGGGGCGATATGCTCTCTATCCTTCTTTCTTAGTCTAAAATTCCAGGTTTCTGTGGGAAAGCGTTGGGACCCAAAGGGGGGATTTTTAAGTTGCACTCTTTGAAAGTCTGAACAAAATGACATTCTCATTCAGCACACATCAAAGGCGCCAATTGGCTGACTAACTGGCATCTCACACGTGGAGCCTGAGTGTGAGTGATACCATCCCAGGCGTAGCTGCACAAACCAGAGCTCTGATGTGTGTGTGTGCGTTCGAGTCAGTCCTCTCTGTGAATGACACGGCGCAGCGCGGAGCTTTGCAGTGACATCTAGCTTTTCATTCAGCGCAGAACGACAGTCGACATTTCCATGCATTTGAATTCGGAGAATCACAGACTCTTGCAGCAATAGGCACTACTTCTGAATTCTGATTCCATTTTCTACTCCTTATTTTATGCTGTCTTCTCTTCAAATGTGCATTTCTGAGTTGGAGAATTGGGAATAGCATATCTAAACCTTAATGAATAGGAAGTGTTTAGAAACTGTATGTCTCCATTATTATGGTATCAGAAGACTGACCTTGACACAAAAGGGGGCATGTCAACCATGTCCAGAAGAACAACATAGAATGTGTCTCCTCAAACTCATGTGCTTTTGGCAGGAAACTCTACTTGCTCTTTTCCCATGTGTGAGCTCTGCATTGATCATTCGAGCTGTTATGAACTCAGCTTCCCAAGTTCATAAAGCATGCAAAGCTTTTATTTTATTTTAAATATATTTTTATTGATTTCAGAGAGGAAGGGAGAAGGGAGAGAGAGATAGAAACATCAATGACAAGAGAGAATCATTGATTGGCTGCCTCCTGCACACCCCCTACTGGCATCAAGCCCGAAAACTGGGCATGTGCCTTTGACTGGAATCAAACTCAGGACCCTTCAGTCTGCAGGCCAACACTCTATCCACTGAGCCAAACCAGCTAGGGCAGCATGCAAAGATTTTACATTAAGTTAGAAAATCTTTTTATCCTATGAACTAAGATTTTAAAACTTATACCATGCCCTCCTCCCCATCCCATCAAAATACAACTGGTGTTAGGAGTAACTCACCTACTGAGTTACTAAGAAGCATCTAATTTGCATTAGTGAGAGCAGTATTACCCTCAATTCCTGCATCAGCTTCAGCTATTGTACTTTAATAACTTGTTGCACATCCTTTCAATTTGAACAATAGGAGATGAGCCTTTCAGTTATCATGAATGAATGACACTGTCACCAAAGAAGGAAATGTAGCAAGAGAGTGGCGCTCTTAAATAACGTGCCTGAAAGGCAGCAGCAATGAGGTTGCTTGTGAAATAGTTACAGAGATTATTTACACCAGTCACTTACAGTTTAATGTGACATCATGCTGTGTGTGCAAAGAGAGAGAGAGAGAGAGAGAGAGAGAGAGAGAGAGAGAGAGAGAGAGAGAGAGAGCTTAAAGTGAGTGGCTGGAAATGAATAAACTGTCTCACACCAAGAATTCTTACCTTGTTTTCATTGAAATTAGCAATAACTACTCCAACAAAAAGGGTCAGTCCAATCATGCAACCCAGGAATACAAAAACATGAATATAGATTCCATGCATCTGTATAAATGAAAAATATGGTTATTCATCAAAGCAAGTGAAAGCAGCTGTTGAAAGGTTTGTGTTCAAAGGATTCCACGGGCTTGCTTACCGGCCCCACACGATGAATAATAACATCCCTCACTTCCACCCAGCCTTTCAAGGAGAGAACTTCAAACAATGCCAGCATAGCATTTCCAACGTTGTCAAAATTAAAGTTCCGAGGATTCGCCCTGAAAGTCAGAAAAAGGAATGCTCTGTGAAATTCCAATAAGAAACACCCTAAGGCAAATACTTGTAGCTCTTTCCAATCCCGGGTGCAGCGTGATGTTTAGCACGTGGAAGGTGAGCTATATAGGATTATTTTGCTAAATTATAATGCTGTGTGTTATAGATGATTAATTGTGTAATTAGTTATTAGGTAATGCTGGGGTGCTCTCAGTTGAAGACAACAAAATGCTACACAACTTTGAGTTCTGGCTCCAGAGGATCGGCAAACGTTTCCGGCTTGTCTTGGTTATACCGAGGCCTGGAATACACGTTCCAGTTAGAAACTGCATAGGAGATTCTCAAAGGGGCATTGGGGTCCGGGTAGGAATTTTGAAATTGTTCTTTAATTGGAAATCTTTCTAATGGCATAAATTACAATTCCCCATGTTAGTTCGGAAAATGTAAAAGGAGTAGAATTTGGCCACTTTATTTCTTTCGATGTCCTCATGTAAACATCATCACACTGTAAAGTAGCGAGAGATCAGAGAAGACACGATATGTTTGTTCATAGCCGTTGTTACCAGATCACTCTCTCCCAGTTGGATATAAATTCTCTCACAAACGCTGATGTTCTCAACGAATGCTTCCTGTGTTCCCAGTACACAGTATGCAACTACACCCACAGCACATTCCTGATTTCAAAACATTGTGGCCTCACTCCACTTTTCAGGGGGAGAGGATGTCGTATTTCTTGTTTTTTTTGACAAGTTTTATACTTCTTTTTTTTCCCGCAGTTACAAAGGTGATCTTGTCTACTCTGTTACATTGCCCTTAGTCATTATAGGTTTGAGCTACCATTTTTGTTGCTCATAGCAGATTGAAGAATTTTTTTCTATTTTCCCCTTATGAGAGGCTGTTTTAAGTAGTTAAAAGATTCAGACAACCACACATTGAAAAATCAGGACTATCACTACATTTCTTATATTTGATGGAGAATTGAGCTCAGGATTATTGAAGAGAGTAGGCCTACTGAAGCTTATCTAAATTATATTTTGATATTGGCCTCCTTCCCCCCCTGCTAGCTCATTTATCAAAATGTAACCCTCACAAAAAGTAACTCACTTGGGAACAATCTGATTTAGCATTTTTGTACCACCATTTTTTTTTTAAAGCCACAGAACCATCATGGGATGTATTCTTTTAAGTTCCTTTTTTAAATACTAAATAGACAGGGATCTAATAAGAAAATATAAAACTGAAACTGACTTGCTCCTCAAGATTTAAGACTATTTCATAGAAAATGTTTTCTACATAGTGTAAAATCACTACTCACTAATTCATATTCTAAGATTCTGATTTATATTTTTTAGTGTGAAATTATAAGCATATTCTCTTGGATTTTTCCAACAACTTTCCCTTTGGGAGTTTCAATTAAGTGTAATATATATTTTACAGAAGAAAGAAACTATAAGGATTCTACAGGTGCCACCATTTTCTCAAATAAAGATGTTTTTAAAGCAAATGAACCAGCTCTCAGATCTGATGTTAAACTTTCTCATCCATCCACCCATCACTGTGATATTTACTTATTTACTTATTTGTTTGTTTATTTATTAGTTGAATTTATTGGGTTGACATTGGTTAATGAAATTATACAGGTTTCAGGTACACAATTCTACAGTCCATCATCTGTACACTGTATTGTGTGTTTATTTCCCAAGTCAAGTGTCCTCTACCACCATTTATCCCTCCTCTACCTTCTTTTTCTACCTCCTCCAGCCCCTATCCTCTGTAAAGTGTTTACTTTTTTTTTAAGCTGAATTTGCAGCAATCAAAACTACTTTTAAAAGGAGAATATGTTAAAATATACTTTTAGGCTGAACCAAGAAAAAGAAAACAGAAGATCATAGACTTAAATAGTTGGAAGACTATATCACATTTAAAAGATAAGAAAAATAAGTATTTATCAGCTTTAGTCATATGAAATATTTGTATATGCTTTGTTCAGGTATTTAAAATTGGAAAGATTAAAACTTTCAGGTTTAAAGATGATATTTAAGCAGTCTTCTAAATCCAGGAAGAGCTACAGGTTGTGGTTGTAGACAGAGGACTTCAATAAATCCCAGTCCTCATCCGTTACTGTCATTTTACCTGTAACACTTCCTTGATTTGGAAGGTTGTTTAAAGATCATCTTTTCTGGTTACCTTTTAAAGATTACAATTTTATTTATCTAATTCAGAAAAGTAAGTCATTGGTTCTGACCTCACAATTTGGTCAGTCTTTTACTTTCCAAATGAAAAGTGCGCCAAGGTCCTCTCATGATAAGAAGAGTTTCTCTTCTCTAGGAAGATGTGGCACCATGGAGGAAGAAACGTAGCCTCTACCCTCAGGTGTGAAAATACAGGGGATGACCTTATCCCAAATGGCCCCATATGTCTTACAACTCTGCAATCTAGTCTAAAAACTCAGGACCTTTGTATACGTTCTAGAATACACTGATTTATTCTTTTTTTTTTTTGCCTTGCACTTTGGCAATAGCAATTTGAGTTTCCTCAGTTTGTAACACCTTACTTCCGCTGAGCCCCTCCCAATCACCTGCCCATGACTCTTCCTCTTTTCAGCTGCCTAATGCCTATTTGTCTTCAAAAGTTAACTGAGTGCCTTCTCCTTTGGGTCCTTCGCCCTGGTCTGGTAATAGTTGGGTACAGTTCCTCTCCTGTGTGTGCCACGGAACCCTTTGCCTACTGTATCCTATCCTGGTCAATATACCAGGAAGCTTGGTTGTAGGTTCTTGCTATTCATCACGCTGAATATTTCTTGCCACTCCCGTCTGGCCTGCATCGTTTCTGTTGAGAAATCAGCTGACAGTCATATGGGTGCTCCCTTGTAGGTAATGAACTGTTTTTCTCTTGCTGCTTTTAATATTCTCTCTTTGTCTTTTGCTCTTGGTATTTTAATTATGATGTGTCTTGGTGTAGTCCTCTTTGGATTCTTTTTATATGGGGTTCTGTGTGCTTCCTGGACTTGTAAGTCTATTTCTTTTACCAGCAAAGCTATCATTCAGAATTGAAGGGCAGATAAAGAGCTTCACAGATAAGAAAAAACTAAAGGAGTTCATCAACTCCAAACCAGTATTATATGAAATGCTGAAAGATACTCTTTCAGAAGAGGAAGAAGAAAAAGGTAAAAGACAAAAAATTATGAACAACAAATACATATCTATCAACAAGTGAATCTAAAAATTAAGAGAATTAAAAATTTGATCAACAGAATAAACTGGTGAATATAATAGAATCAGGAGCACAGAAAGGGAATGGACTGATAATTCCCAGGGGGGAAAGGGTGAGGGGTATACAGGGAGAGACTGGACAAAAATCATACACCTAAGGATGAGGTCAACGGGAGGGAGGTAAGGGCAGAGGGAAGGGTGGGAGCTGGGTGGAGGGGTGCTATGGAGGGGAAAAAGAGAAACAAATGTAATAATCTGAATATTAAAGATTTTAAAAAATATATACCAGGAAGCTACAGAAACTTACACCTCTGGCCTTTCCCTGGATATGTATCTTCCAATATTCTGGAAGAGGCCCAACAGTAAGTTCACATGGCCCTATATTTTTATTAAACTTACAAAAATAACATAGTTTTATACTCTTTTTCTTAAAGGATGTTCCCAAATTGTTTGTGCCATATGGATTCTACAAAAATTTGATCTTCTGCCTAGACTGTATGACAGTGCACCTTAAAATTATCTAGAGGTAAGCTTTTAGGTGAGCTTCAATTGAGCTTAGGGGCTTATTTATGCAGCACCAAAGGCCTTAGCATATTATCGTAAATTACTTATAATTTCCTTTTCTGTTCTCCACTAGTCTTCAAGCTCCTGGAGGTCAGGGGCCATAGCTTGTCCCCAGTGACAGCATAATACCTGGTGAATAGTAAGTACTCAATAAGAGTATTTATTATGAAACTGAGTACTTTGTTGATTTTTCTCTCATAAATTACATTTTGCCATATCAAAGATTTCTGATGAAAATAAAACACACAGTATTTAAACATATGGTATGTTTAATCCTTTTTAGCAAGATAATTTTTATCTTATCAAGTCTGAGTGGTTCCAAAGGAAATGAATGTATTCATCTGAGGAGAAAATATAGAAACCAGACTATCTCCTGAATTAGATATTGATGTCCTAATTATAATTATCAAAGTATTCCTCTAGGCCAATTCCCAGATAAAAGTTCTTTTCTTAATCCTAAATTATCCAATATAAAATTACAACATTTTCAGCTACTAATTCTTGGTGAGCTTATTAAAGAAGGAAAATGTAAAAATTAGCTGGTTACAGCTAACATTTATTTGATGGAAGATTTCCATGTCCCTAAAAATTAATCCAAGTCACAATTTTCTGAACAAATGGACAAAAGCTATTCTGATGATATTCAAATGATACCTCTTTATCCATTTAAGCTTTTAAAGTGTCATTGAACTTGAAACCCCTAATAAGTTACATAAGACATTACATTTCAATTAACTCTGACTTTAAAAATCATAGGTAGATGATTTAATGAAACGAGGTTGAATAACATAGGACACAACTGGGAAAAAAAACAAACACTTTACTTTTTTCCTAATACTGCTTTGTAGTATGTCCTAGCTCCCTTCCTGACCTCTTGGAGAGATGTTAATGCTAAAAGATCAGTCTCATTCTAAAAAGTCCACTCCATTTTACATCCAGCCTTGGCTGTCTTAACCTTGTGCAAGGATCCCAACCTCAGCAGCTCAGCATGATCAGTGGTTTGAGGAGGGAAGAAGAATCAGGTTGCCATCTGGTTTTTATAAAACTGGAGTTAGAGAATTGGAGTGAGAGGCTGTGTATTTTGTGCTTCTGTACTCTGGCCATTGGTGCTCTTGTCACAGCAGCTGTTATTCTTTATGTTGTGCATTTATGTGTCCCTCAGAAACTCTGTATATTAACCATGTTTCGAGCTTCTGTAAACTTGACCCTTTACCATCTGCCCTACATACATATGCAGGTCACTTTGTTTTGGACAACCTGATAAGACACCCAAATCATCCTGCCTCTCTCAACACCCTCTTCCCAACCTTGGGAGGAGTCCTTTCTAGGGTGTGCTTTTCAAATACAAACTAGTCAACCAAGAGTCCATACCCTCAACCTCCTCCGTTATTAGGCTTTCACACTCCGGGCTACTATGTACCTGCCCTCATCATGCCAGGGCCAGGTACCAGATCAAGAGGGCAGTCCCTATGCACTAGAGCTCACTGAAATGATCAAACTGGCCAATCCTAAGCCCGACTTCCCTGCCTCACGTTCCTTTTCAGGGAAACCAGAAAAAAGGCTCTTGCCCACAGCGTCTTTCCTTCTGCCTTGTGATCAACCCTAGTGCTTCCCTGTGTGGCTCTGTGGTAGGCTTGGCCCTTCCTCTTGGAAGCTATGAGCAATTAGCTATATTTTCAATGGTAATTGATTGTTTCTTGATCTGTTGGACTTACTAAACCTCTGATTTTCTATTAGAACATTGTACTTTAAAAACACTCCCAATTGAGGATGCCCCATTGTGCCATTCCTGCTATGAAGGTAATCTGTAGGTGATTTTCAGCTCCCATTCCTGGAAACACATAAACAGCCTCTTCTAATAGGGGACCTGCTCCTTAGCACTTAGCCTTTCAGTAAGGATCCATCAGGACAGTTCAGATTAGGCAGCCTGAGAAGTGATGACTTGGACCTCTGGAACATCAGATAACCCTGCCCTCCCAGATAGTGAAGAGCTGCTTGACCACAAGCCTTGCCAATCTGTGATATCAACTAGCTCTCCTGGGTACTTGACTTGGCTGAGGTGGGAAGCACCTTATTCCATAATAAAGGGAGGAAAGATGTCATAACACTTTACTGAGTTTATTCACTTCATGAGGTCATCTATGAGTGCAGTGTTTTGTTTTGCATGACCTGGGTGATGGAGGCAGAAAAATTTTAGTAAGTTCTTCTGGGATTGCCTAGTGGTGCTCTTTAGAATATAATAATTTATATCCTATTAACCTCAACTTTGAGGCTTTAGCCAAAATTCCAAAATAGTAGGAAAAAAAATCCCATTTGATGTACTGATTTAAATAAATTATTTATGGTATAATAGTTTTCACCTCACAAAAAATAAATGCTTTTTTATTTTAATGTAAATGAGACTGATTTTCTAGTTAGCACTGGGATAAGGATAGGACTATATCTATATATCTATATATCTATATATCTATATCGATATAGATATATATATATATCTATATCGATATAGATATATATATATATCTTATATAATAAAGAGGAAATATGCTAATTGACTGTCACACCCTTACAAAGATGGCAGCGCCCACAGTCAATAAAGAGGGAATATACTAACTGACTGTCTTGCCTCAAAGATGGCGGTGCCCACAGCCACAAAATGGTGGCGCCCAGTCCCTTTAGCCTCATTGGGGTGGCAGGCACGTGGCATGGCCAGGCCCACCCCCAAGTGGGCCCGGCCACTCTATGCACCTGCCTCTGGAGTCCCAGAGTCCCCTCAGCCCCCCAGCTGCCCAGGGCCAGCCAAGGTGCAGGCAAACCTTGGATGTTGGCTGCACAGCTGCCAGGGCTGGCCCGAGGCACAGGCAAGCCTGGGATGGTGGCTGCCCAGCTGACGCCTGAGATGCAGGCAAGCCTCGAATATCAGTTGCCCAGCCACCCAGGGCTGGTCTGAGGTGCAGGCAGGCCTCAGGTGGTGGCTCAGATAATCAGGGCCTGCTGAGGCTTGTGCTGCCAGCAGTGACATCAACAGAGGTGTGATGGGGACACCACCTTCCCCAGATTGCTGGGTTGCCTTCTGCCCCGAGGGCTCCTGGATTATAGAAGGGAGCAAGCCAGGCTGAGGACTCCCCACTCCAGTACATGCAAATCCAAAATTAATTTATCTTTAAATAACACTTTGGTATTAAAAAAAACAACAACCCAATATAGACTGCATTACATTGTTTATAAAAGTGAATTTCATTTTAGAGAAATGCCAAAATTGTAACTATAAATCCTAGGGATACAAATGGGTGAAATGCTATTCCATTTAGTCAATTGTGACAAAAGTAAAGTAGATATTGTTCCTCACTCATTATTCTAAAAGGTAAAATGAAGAAAGAAAACAAAAAACAAAAACAGGTCAAATGCAGGTGATAGAACATTTAGTTCATCCATGAAGTGGACTGAGATATTTCATTCATGGTCATCAGTAAAATGGATGAGAAAGAAGGTACTAGATTCTTCCATCTTTGATGTAAATGCTTTGAAAACTCATTTTCAAAGAAAGATAAATTGTGTTATTGATTATTCCTATCTAGAGTTTCAATGATTAAAATCCTTCACTATCAGTGGGCTTTGAAATTGAAATAGCTTTATGATTTAGGTAGGTTTCTTCACAACCACAACGAGGACATCAGCTCTGCCCTTAGGGATATACACTCAGGTGAGTTTAGTTTTAATTTGATTAAAATTTAAAATTAATTTTAAAAATTAAATTAAAATTTGACTGAAAAGGTTAATCTCACAAATTTTGAAACCATGTGAATCTAGATACAAACTTTTAAAATACTTGAAAAATACTGCAGTGATATTTTACTAGTTTCTTGAAGCAATGTGGGACTCAGGATACCACTTGCTCTCATATTTACAGAAATTTTATATTCTTTTGTAATTCAGTGCTTTTCCTTGGAAGCACTTACACATCTCTATCAGAGTTACTCTTCATTTCATACCATATTATACTGATTTAAAACCTTATGCTGACAAATATAGCATTCTTAGGGATTTTTTTCTGATATCTTACCAAACACGGGGCACCCAAAATCCAGGTTTTTTCTCTCCAGGTCTTAGTTTTAAATTTAGGTTCTTGGACACACTTACATTAATTCTGAATATGCCATTACAATCTTCCTAAAATAGAAAAAAGAGAGAGATGAAGTAGGAAACTTGAAGAGGAACTCAGAAAATATAAAAGATAAATACATTTTACATAGAGTCACAAAGATCTTTGTTTGACAAAAGTGATATGGACAGCTAACCCAAATAGTAACAAAAACTGCAGAGATGAGTGGTGAAAGTTGATGCTGAAAACATTAGTAAATGAACAAGATATATGATTAAACATTCCTCCAAGGAAGATGTATAAATGGCCAGTGAGCACATGGAAAAGATACTCAGCATCATTAGCCATCAAGTAAATGAAAATTAAAACCACAGTGAGATACCACTAACACCTGCTCAGAAAGCTATAATTAAAGCAATTAACAACAAGCTTTGACAAAGATTTGCAGAACTGAAATCTTCATACTAGAACCTTCATACACAGCTGGTGGGAATGCAAAATCATGCAGCCATTTTAGAAAATAGTGTGGCAGTTTCTCAAATGCCCAAACAAGGGTTACTTAAAACCTAGAAATTCTACTTCTAGGTATCTATCTAGTTGAGATAAACAAAAACAACAACAACAATTACAAAATACATACACTTCAAAATTTACACATGAATGCTTATATCTCTATTAGAAACTAGAGGCCCAGTGCATGAATTTGTGCACCAGGGGGGTCCGCTGGCCTGGCCTGTGCCCTCTTGCAATCCTGGACCCCTTGGGGGATGTCAGAGAGCTGGTTTTGGCTCAATTCCCAGAGGCAGTCCAAGGGACCCCACAGTGCATGAATCTGTGCACCAGGCCTCTACTATGCATGTAAGATCTTAGGTTAATCTCTCCCTGTCCTCTTAATCTTGCCCCTTCCCTCTGAGATTCATCAATCTCCTCCATGTCTCCATGCCTGTGGGTTAAGCATCTCCCTGCCTGGTGGTCATTGTGCATCACAGTTACTGGCTGGTGGGCTGGTCAGCTGGTCGCTTAGGTTTATATATATATAGATAGCATTATTTAAAGCGTTAAAAGGCAGAAAAAATCCACATATCCATCAATAGACAAACACCTAAATAAAATGTGGTATAGTCACACAATTGAATATTTTCCGTCATATAGAAAGGAATGAACTACTGATACATGCTACAACATGGATGAACTTTAAAAATATGCTAAGTTTAAAAAACTAGCTAGCAAAGACTGCATATGACATGATTCCATTCATATAAAAATCCAAAACATGGAACTCTATAGATATACCAAGTAGTGGTTTTTAGAGATGGAGATGTCAGAGGGATTAAATTAGTTACTTTATGTAAAGAACCTAACCCACCTATTCACTTCCCTCTCATGCCAAAATGAACTGAAAAACAGGCCATAGGGGGCAATATTTAAAAGAAACCATGATTCTTTATGAAGTAATAAAAACGTTCTAAAATTCACTGTGGTGATGTTGTATAACTCTGAGTATTCTAAAAACCATTGAATTGTACACTTGAAGTAGGTAAATTGTGTGATATATGAATTATATCACAATAAAACTCTTTTTAAAATGGATTTAAAAAGAAAACATTAGTAAGAAGTTTTTGACTCATTTTCTGTCTTTATTCTTCCTTTTGTTATCTTTACTTCTTTGAATATGATGGTCATATTTGAACCTAAATTTTCTTTCTGGGTTCAAAGTGCATACACTTTAAAATTTCAACAAAACTTCAAATATTAACCTGTTTAAGGTTACCGTCAACCTTAAAACCTGTATCTCCTGACTTCCCTATTTGTCTGTGGACCAGCATCCTGTCAACACCTCCACATCAAGATCTCAGTGTTGCTTCTATCTTTTCCCTATTCATATGGCCCACATATCCATTCTTATTTCAACTAGTGTGATACCAACATTTACATGTTTAGATTACTAACAAAATTCTTTAAAATAAAAAGCTTACACAAAAAATATATCTTTAACTTATAAAGATAAAAACCTACCTATTACTACTCAAAGACAAACATAATTGACATTTTAGTGTGTATTTTTTTAGTCTTTTTTTCTATGTATATATGAGTTTGTACAGTGTTTATTCTTTCTTAACTCACATTTTCAGTTAAAATATATTCCAATTGTCTTCTCATACATATTCATCTACAATGTTATTTCAAATGCTGTGCTGAGGTGCATCAGGTCAAGGCTCCGTTACTGCCTCTTCCTATTTCTTTATGAGTCCACCAGAGCTCACCTTTGGTTTGGGTGAGGTAGCCAATTGTCCTAGTTAGGCTGCCTGGACATGGATATCAGCTTCCCCACTAATTGGGGGGCAACCTTGGACAAGTCATTGAATGTTTGTACATCTGTTTTCTTACTCAGTAGAATGTGGGTAACAATAATTCTCAAGATAATACCTGCACTTTGCAAGCACCAATAATTGCCTGATACCTCTGCCTATACATCTTTGATGACTTCTCATTTCTCATCAAGGAAATTCCAACCCCCTTATACTGGCATTCTAGGTCTCTGAAGATCTCTTTCTAGGGTACATTTCTGGCCTGTTTTTCAGTTCATTTTGGCATGGGAGGGAAGTGAATGGATGGGTTAGGTTCTTTACATAAATTAACTAATTTAATATTTATAATATCACTGTGTGAGAAGTGCTATACAGGAACAAATATGTTCAGAGGGATTAAGTGATCAGAATAAGTCACCATACCTCCATTTTGCCTCCTCTGCTTGAAGGAGTCTTTCCGGGTAAAATCCTCCCTCTCCTTAAAGCCTTCTCAGCACAGCGCCCCCAAGTGGAAGCAATACTTCCCATACTTGAAAGATTGCACATTACTTTTACTTCTCATGTGCTCTTTTAAATTATGACTTTATGTTACATGGATTACACATGAAACACACATTCTGGTTGGTCAGAAAATGCTGCAAAGCAGGGGCAGTGACTTACACATTTTTCTAGCCCTCATTTCACCAATCATGGTATTTTGTACATAACTGATATTTAATAACTAAACGTTAAAAGGTATTCTCAGAATTTGTTTACAGGGCTTTGGTGACTAAGTTCTGGGCTCCATATCTCTACTTAAAGTGGTGTCAATATTTCTGCTGTCAAGTTTTAAGAAAAAGGAAATAAGGGAGGAAGTGCTCAGACAGACATCAAGAAAATAAGCCATTCTCTCAACTGGAAATCACAGCACTAACAGCTCTAAGCATTGTTATCTTTAAACATTAGCTATGTGATCCAAATATTGGGGTATTTAATTTCCCCTTCCCCTTCTTTTAGAAAGATAGACTAAAGTTCCAAGGTAAACCTGAAGCTCATTTCATCCAACTGGTCTCCTTGGCCTTGGCCTCCTATATCAGGACTAGGAAAAAACCTGTCCCAATGTAAGGACACAGACCACATCTCATTACACCAATTTCCTTTCTATCATCCTGCTCTTTATGATGGCTAAGTGTTCTTAGACTTTTTTATGAGTCCACTGCTGAGGCCTCAGTGCCCTGAGAAAGAGGATACATGTATCATGATATCTGTGTGTTTGTCTGTCCACTGTATGCTCTCTGTCTCTTATCCAAGTATGCATCAATCTTCAGCTTGGGCTGGGAATGAGTAGAAAACATAAAACCACACTGCACTTAGTCTATTATTAATATACTGAGTCATCAAGGTTCCCAGTAGGCTTCATTCTGAAATGTTGTTATTCTCTTTTTGGCCTCTATTCAGTGTGGATTTAAAATAATCCTACTTTCCTTATGCAAGCTTATGGACTAATGAATCAGTTCCGTATGATTTTCTTTATTAGCTAATTTGGTACACCATGACATTTATAGCAGGTTCCTTGTTATTTCTTCTCAGGTTTACCCTCTGTGGAGGGCAGCTAAAGGAAGCAGTGAGTTAAGTGTGCCTTGTGCAACAACATAAGGTCTGCCCAACTTAAGTAAGTCTCTTCTGCCCTGCTGCTTCCTGAAATCCTCATTATGAATATACTCGATAATGAATATTGACTGCACAAAGATGTTATCTGTATTTTATTCCAATTAGACAGCTAATAATTTTTATAATTAGAAGACTTTTCAAACTGATATAAACTCTATATTAGATAATCATAATTGCTGGAAATATGTATTGTAATTCAACTCTATTAATCCTTTGGAAACATGCATTTTAATAGACTCAGGGCATTATTTTACTTGTGTGAATGAGTACATACTTTTGCTAGTTGTTTTTTCTTAATATATTTTATTGAATTTTTACAGAGAGGAAGGGAGAAGGATAGAGAGTTAGAAACAATGATGAGAGAAAAACATAGATCAGCCACCTCCTGCACACCCCCTACTGGGGATGTGCCCACAACCAAGGTACATGCCCTTGACCAGAATTGAACCTGGGACTCTTCAGTCTGCAGACCAACACTCTATCCACTGAGCCAAACTGGTTAGGGCCATACTTTTGCTAGTTTATACATTTGCAGTACTTGGTTAACTTCATTAGTCTACTCATAATTTTGGGAATAATCTAAAAGATTGAAGCTCTGGGTAGTATAGCAGAGACTGGCAATTATTAATCAAAATCTGTCCCTTTTTCCCCAGAGGAGACACCACTAAGCTACATATTGCAGTCCTCCTTCCAGTCTGGTGAGGCTGTGCTCTTCCCAGTGGAACATGGATTGAAGTGAGGTGTGCTACTTCTAAGCTCTGCCTTCTCAGAGATGTTTCTTTGTTCATATGAGCCAGCTAAATAGAGAAGACTTCAAAACAGCAAAGGGTAGGGAAATGAAACAGAAGGAACTTGAATGCCAGAAAGGTCATTTGGAGGACAGCTCTCCAATTTACCCAACATGCAATATATTCATTTCATTATGTTCTATCACTGAAATATTGGGGTTGTTGCAGCAGTTAGCCTTCTCTTACTGACATTGACTAAAGGAACAAGCATTACCAAAATATTCCAACCTTGGGTCTTTGTTCGTTGTCTTAATTCTGGGTGAATAAGAACTAATGCAAGGCCTTGACTTCCTAATGGGGAGGATGCTGGAGTGGAGAAGTATTATATAGAGGACATGAAAGTCAGACTTTGCCTTTCATACTTTTGGGTAGGGAGGCTGTTTGTTGACATGAGTGTCAGGTGACAACAGAAGCAAGATTAAGTTCAGGAAGACTCAAAAGAGTTCAATATCTGGAATCTTGGGTGACTATGCAGAAGATGACAACAGTACAGTGGTTCTCAACCTTCCTAATGCCGCAACCCTTTAATACAGTTCCTCATGTTGTGGTGACCCCCAACCATAAAATTATTTTTGTTGCTACTTCATAACTGTAATTTTGCAACTGTTATGAATCGTATCTGTGTTTTCCAATGGTCTTAGGCGACCCCTGTGAAAGTGTTGTTCGACCCCCAAAGGGGTCGCGATCCACAGGTTGAGAACTGCTGCAACAGTAGATTGACATTGGAATAGAAAGGAAGAGTAGAATTCCCTAAATTTTGCTTTTAATCTTACAAAGTTTTGTTAGCTAGAAAAGACATACTACATGCTTTAAGCCAAAGGAGTTAATGGGAAGAGAATTCTTAAGAATTTTGTCAGGGGTCTGTCAAAGTCGCCTTAGCACATGCTTATCAAGGGATGGTAAACTACCTTAATTTTTATTCCAAAAGATAGAAAGGAGTATCTTACCCTTCTAATAATGTTGGGGTCATTGCACTTTGCCAGTTTTCCAGCAAAAAGCTGAACTCCAAAGCTTGCAAAAACAAGCATTAATGTCAACAAAAGAATGGAGACCTGAAAGAAATTGGCAAGATATCAAATCTCTCAGTAAAACTTTAAACAGTACATTTGGTTTGAACAGCAATATGAATGGGACTTTTCTGATACTATTGTATGAAATTCATGATATTTTGGTGATATTTTTTTAACTTCTCCACTACAGGTCATTCAATTAGCCTTACTGGAATGTTAAAAGAAGAAAATTAACAAGAGGTTTTGAATTTTCAGAAAACATACAACTTTCATGTAAGAAAATGGGCTAAGGTATGTTGATATGACTTAGACTTTTCTGATTTTAGTCAACACTTTGATCTGTTTTATTGAATAGAACAAAAGAAACATGTTTAAATAATTATATTTCCCCATTTTCTCAAAATGGATTCATATCTCTATTAGCAGAACATAAATTAAATGAGCAATGGCTTTGCTTTCTTGTGAGCATGAGGGCATGTGAATGTGCTACTCACAGAATTCAAGTAATTCAGTCTAAAAAACACAGAAATCTGTTAACTGGCTCAGGCTCCCTCTGCTGGATAACTACTTTGGTCTCCGAAGAGAAAAGTGACAAAGGGTAAAATACTAAGCACACTATTGATGTGTACTGGTTGAATAACCTAAAATATACCTTAAGTATATTAAAATTGCACAGAAACATCACCAGGAGAAAAGCACATGTAGATTCTTTTCTAAAATCTATCAAGGGTCAAAGATATGCCACATTAGCTATCAGGCGATATTCTGTTTTTCTTCAATTCTAACTGTGTGAAAGCCAACATTTTATGGCTTTGTGACAAATACAATATGGAATTTTAAACACATATTTAAAAAAGTGTTAGCAACTCCATGCCTATAGTCATAGTCAAACCTATCTGTAAAGTACTTTAGGATCAAATGCAACTAAAGCTGCTCCCTTACCATAGGTGTGTTTCTAGAAAGCAAGATATGAAATAGGTTTATGGGAACTCATTCACGTTTTCCATGCATAAGCAGAACTCATCAGTAATAATAAGGATCCTTTGATCACTCCTTCTGTAACAGATTGTGAGCAATGAGCCTCTTACTCATGATTTTATCTGCAGTCCAGCTCTTAAAAGACCCTAAATCAATGTTTACTCAAGTAAAAAGAATGTTTTTCCCCTCACTCACACTTGGAAGTATTCATTACTGTATACTTAGGTTATTTAGAGTAGGGTATACTTGTTTGTTTCTTTTTTTTGTGAGTTGTTTTATGTTAACATTTTAGAGATCAAAGATAAATTCTATTGCGATATGCTTTAAGAGACATACTAAATGAGATTAGGGACCCAAATGTGTTAATTCCTAATAACATTTTGTGAAGTAGATGGTGTTGAATCTTTTTAACCTTAATTTCCAGATGGGGAAACTAAAACCCAGAGTAGAAATTAGGGCCAACAGTTAGGAATGGAAGTGTAAGCAAATACTATCTTTTGATTCTCCTTTCATTGTCATTTCCAGAGAGCTTCTCTTTAGCTTAGGAAAAAAAATGTTTGCTGAATGATATATATTAATAAGGGAGAAGCATTTGGGAGTAAAGTTTCTGAATGTGTATTGTGCATTATTAGTTCTTTTATAATCTTCTGACCAAAACCTAAAATTGTAGATTTCACCTTGACAAGCAAGATTTACTTTATCCTCTCATTAGCTACATTACAGAGGTGGACTCTGTGCACTGGGAGTGAAGGTAATTGTAACATACCAAAAAAATTTCCTTGAAGCCACTGAAAAGCTCTCGAACCACTTTCCTCATCTGTGGCACCAGTTTGAATATCCTCAGCGGCCTTAGGCACCGAAGCACCATGAGGAGCTGAGCTCCTGATTCAGCAGGCACATTTTGAGGCATCCAACAAAGAAATATCAAACTCACCTAGAGGGGAAAACAATCATTGCTTAAATTTATACTATTTATCCTCCATTGTGTACATTTTCTGAGATCCAACTGACTACAACTATCCCTTAGGAGAGTCTCCATGTGTTATATGGGACACACATTCACCCAGTGACTATGCAGGCTCTTCACTCTAAACTATGAACCCAATCTAGACACAAGCAACCCTAAAGCAAAGTCATCAGGCATATGCAGGAATGAAATGGAATGCTACCACGGGTGTGCAGCAGTGCACTCTGCCCCTTCTCCTACTGACACACTGGAGGCTCCACTCATGTCAGGAAGATTGAAATTCCTTTGATCAAAGAGCTAGGCCTCATTCATGTCCTAATACTATTTTATTAACTACCTAAAAATGTTGCACGTAAGGGTCACAGTTCTCCTTGCTGTGCTGGAAAAGACATTGATTTTATGCCTTCTTGGACATAAAAAGAGAAAAAAAAGAAATTTCTTTGAATTGTTTCCTATGGTTTCTCAAATTAGTTTAACAAAATAGTTGAATGGTTTTTCCAAGCCAGATATTTTGTGCCTTAGAATTGGGAGAAAGGCCCAACTACTCTCACTTTAGTTTGTTTTTAGCAATAAGGTGGCTCATCAATCAATTATATGATGTAGATTTGTTTTTTTTAGTAACAAAGCCACAAGAATTGTGGGGGGCAAACTAGTTTTGCTATTTTAGACCTTATTAATGCAGGTCTTATTCATACATGAAAGTGGATGATGTAATTTCAACCATACCCATGAATCTTTTTAATGCTTTCCATTTATATTTTTATAGGCATGCCTCTTATTAAGCTATAATGGACTTACTAGTACTTTACTAAAGAACTCAGTTTTGGCATCTAAACTTTGGTGATTCACATATGTATCTCGCTCTTGTACCAAGAAAAGCAGGAGCATTTACAAATCCATTATATTTTACATTTAGGAAATAATCAAAGACTTACAAGATATATAAATATGTCCATTACTCCACCAAAGTCCCTGATAACAGCAGTTGGAGTGAAAAACAAGCCATCTGCCATAATCTTCAGGTTAAGCTCAATGCTCATGAATATTACAAATACATATTCAGCAATCTGAAATGAGCAAAAGGCAGTTTGATCACAATGAATGGAAAAGCTGCAGGTCAGTGTCTTTCCTCAGAGCTTTGGGTTAAGATTCAGCAGAAATACCTGTAAAGTAGGTGCATGCATGACTCTTCGGAAGGGAGACTCGAACATCATGGAAATGCAGGAACAGATGGTTACGATGATCATGACCCAGTCCAGGTAAGTCACCAATCCCAACAAGTCACTGCCAAAAAACAAACAGAAATGAGGAACACACATGACCCAGTAAAGGCGGCTAAAAGCCAGAAAAGTCACTGCTGTGATTCTAATAATGTGACTGGTACATTTTTATGAATCATCAATTGTCTATTTCATGGCACAACATAGCAGGAAAACAAAGGGCATTTTTAATATTTTTACACATCATAAAATAGTACACAGAAACTTCAAATGTGCATGGAAAACAGAATTTGTAAAGCTTACTAAAGTTGATGGTACTTTGTATTTTTCACAGCTCCTGTGACAGGATCTGTTTTAGATCTGTAAGAGAGAATAAATATATAAACTTCTGCAATATAGCAATGGTTTTATAACTTGGCAGCATAGAATTTAGAAATATCTCATCTACCTAAAATCTCTTTTTTACCCTTTATAAAATGTCCATTATAATATACTAGAGGTCCAAGGCATGAAATTCGTGCAAGGGTAAACCCTGCAGCCATCCCGACTTTGTCTGGAAGGTCATCTGGACAGTCATTCCGCTGTCGTACCATTCTGTCGATTTGCATATTATGCTTTTATTATTATAGATGTTAACTGTATGTGACTTTGGGAGATGTAGAACATTCGATGAAAAAAATCAGAAGAGCTTGCAGTTAATATGTATGAAAGTAAAGTTTTATATTTCTCAAAATATTTAATTTTAGAGTTGATGTTCCATTCAACAATTTCTGACATGGATTTTTACAGAATTAAATTTTGGCTTTTCTTTAAAAATGAATGTTTTTAAAATCTTTGCCTTAGCAGTTTGAAGATGTTCCTCAGAATTATTTAATTAAATATCTCTAAATTCAACAGAGTTCTTCACCCTATAGGGATCATTAACTGTGATCTTGTAGAGTAATGTATATAGAATTTCTCAGGGAGGGAATCTCTAACTTTTACTTTTTTAGGGATCCAATCTTCAGTGAAGGCCCTAATAGTGTTTGTATGTGTACTCCCAATTACAACAAAGTCATCTTTGGTCCATATCAGCTGCGTGGCTGACAAGGAGAATTACATGGCGCTAAATGGAGCGGAGAGTTAATAATTAGATGTTAACAGGAAGGCAGCCAACAGGATCATTCCAGATGAAAAACCCACTTTGGAACTCATCAAATCAATTTAAAATTGTCAACTTTTGCCTTTAGTTTGTGAAAACTCAGGGGAGTTTTTAATGATTATTACTCAAATATTTGAAGCTGTGAAGGTCTTTCTAGAATAGAATAAAGAACAATGGACTGGCTGTCAGAGAGGGCCATGCACTAGCTGGTGTCCTTGGCAAGGCTCTTAATAATCTGCTGACCTAAGAGTCATTCTCTTTTGGAGGCGGAGATACACAGACAACACCAAATGATTGCGGAGGTCTCCTCCAGTCCTGAAAGTTATGGCAGTGTATTAGTTTCATATGGCTGCTATAACAAAGTACCACAGACTGAGTGGCTTAAGCAAAAGAAGCTCATTTTCTCAGCGCTGGAGGCTAGAAGTTCAAGTTGTCAGTAAGGTTGGTTCCTTATGACATCTGAGAGAAGTTTCCCTCTCCTTGGCTTGTGGCTGGCCATTTCTCTTTGTGTCTTCATGTAGTTTCCCCTCTATACATGGCTGTGTCCAAATGTCCTCCTCATAGGATACTAGTTATTTTGGGTTAGAGCCACTCTAATGATCTCATTTTAATTTAATTACTTCATTAAAAAGTCGCTATCTTGGTTACATTCTGAGGATACTGGGGATTAGCACTTCAACACATGAATATTTTGAGGGATGGACACAATTCAGCTACTAACAGATAGTGAGCCTCATATGCTACTTAAGACCAACATAGCAGGTCAATTTACTTAAATGATAGCATCAGAGAAATACCAGTTATAGATGGGAAAGTATTCGCACTTCCTCCAGGACTTTTAATGTCTTCAGGATAATTACTTAAAGTTATGCATGACAAAAATTCCATGTCACCCACTGGCTGCCTTCCATGTCACAACGGCTTGACTCATCACAAATGCAGCGGCCTCCAGGTTGATTACCCTGACAGCTTCTTGATCATTTCTTCCATGTGGGTAGGAATGGAGACACTGGCCAGTGGATTTTCCTCTTGAAACAGTTGATAATGGAAACACTAATCAACTTTCCTTTTACTTTACATTATTCCAGAAGAAATGGATTAGGGTATTTTGATCATAAAGAAATTACAAAAGGGAAAGAAGATGGATGCAATGCCTTCACCTTTGCGTTCAGTCTCCCTTGGCTTCAGTGTTCAAAATAAATGTGGAGTCAGTAACATCGATATAAATGTATTGGGCAGCAGTTAAAAATGAACAGATAAAAATGGCTAAATGCTTTCTAAACGTGAGTTTTATATAAATTTAAACTACTGGCAACCTTTGTTTGTTTTCCACCTGGTTAGCTGCTCGGCAAATAGGAGCAGCATGATTAATTAGCCCACAGTTTACTCTGTGACCCCATTAGGATTACACGTTCCTTCTCCCTAGTATGACAACCCCACCTGCTGTTTGTACGATCCAGGCCAAACACCTGGCTGAAACTGAGTGTACTTACGCATTGAAGCGTGCCCGGACCACCACCCTGCAGAAGTTTCTGAATCTGTGCTCCCGTCCTACTATGAACAGTGGCTTATCAAAGTACGGGTGGTTCTCTCGCAGCTCCTCTTCTTGCACTTTCCTTGAAGGGGACATTGAGGGGAAAGTAAGGTTAAAGGAACATTTGCTGTTCCAAAGCAAGAAATAAGAAACAGTATAGCACCCTGTACCTTTTCATTTCTGCTTGCTCCTTTTTTTCTTGGATCATCTTTATTTCACTGTCTTCTCTTTGTGCATTCCTGTATCTCACTGTATTGGAATGCTAGAAATAAATTAAAAGGAGTATTATAAAAATGGATGATATTTTTGAAGACCACCCCAAAACGATCATTTTATAAATATCTTTATTTTATATATATTTTAATGGCCATGGTCATATTAGCAAGAGTGTTTTTTCACTCCAAATAATTTTTTTTTCAATAAAACCTTTTATTGAGAACCAATTATGTGCCAGGTACTGTTTCAGTGTGGGGAATATGGAAAAATGGCAAAAACAAATACACACACACAAAAGAAAATCTAAATACAACAAGACAGACCCTTGTCTTGTGGGGCTAATGTTCTATTAATCAGGGAGACAAACCAAAATCAGATGAAAATAAGTAAGAATGTTAGAAAAGATTTAGCATTTTAGTAAAAAACAAAGGGGAATAAAGCATGTTATAAGCCTCCAACTTTAAATAAACAGGTCAGAGCAGGCCTCAATAAGAAGCTGTTATTTGAGCAAATACTAGAAGGATGCAGACCACTGGATTTTTGCAGAAATGAATTCTTCCTGGGGAGTGAATGGGTCTGCATATGGAAAAGCCAAGATGCCAGTGTAGAGGGAAAGCAAGCAACAGAGTTGGAAATGAGGCCACAGGATTGTGTGTTTGGGAAGCAGATCGTGAAGCACATTGACTCTGATTTTCACTCTGTGGGAGATGTAGAGCCATTGCTCAAATAACTTGATAACATTTTATAGACAGTAGTGCCTACATTGAATTGTTTTTCTTTTCGATTATTCTAACAAGTGAAAAAGATGAAACTCTCTATGTAAATTGCTTCTATTATGGAGGCCAGATTTCTTATAATAAGCAGAATTCCCCTGACCTTTTGCTATGGAGAAGACAGGAGGTGGGTTTTTGTTTTATATCTGTGTAGAAAATATAACAAAATATATTTGAAGAAGAAATAAACATCTGCATTTGAGATAATTCAAACAGAGCCTTTTGTTGTATATATTTAAACATGTATTTTCAAAGCCATGCTCTAATTTGAGTTTGAAGTGCACTGTGTATTTCTATTGAAATCCATGAAAGGAAAGTCCTTGGAATAGTGTTGCCTCTCTGAATTTTCACCTAGAAATTTTCCCAATGCACTATGGTTGATCATAAATCTCAGTATACAGGTCTTGTGTTGGATCCAATCATATTTCCATGTTGACAATACACAGGATCGTATCAGACAACATTCCGGCTTTAAAAATCATGGTGATAACAGATGTTTGCACTAATCAGAACCATGTAGCTTCGTAATGGCTATATCAGGTGTCTCATCTGGGGCTCTGGGCCCATGTGGAGGAGTGTACACTGACCATCCTCTAACATTATTTGCCCCCCAAATCTCCACCTTCCATTCCTTCACACTATTTTATTTTTCTTTATGCAAAGTCAACCTGTCACAACACTGAAAAAAAGGAATAACAATCACCCAGGAATTATATATTTGTTTACTTGCTTATATTCTCTTTCACTATAAGTGCCTGCAAAGCAGAGATGATGTCTTGTTTCCCCTCTTGTCCTCATCACTGAGAACAGGATCTACATACATATATAATGAACACTTGATACATAATTGGGTCAGTGAATAAAAAAATGAATGGCCTGGAGTCTAAAAGCAAATAAATTATTGGGAAATGTTATGCAATCTTTGAAATAAAAATTCTTTTAGAAATCAAATTTTATTTCCCAGTTTGTAAAGCTCTGAAATGATAAGCTTGAGATCTAGAGTCTAGAGATTTGGAATTTAGTAAATACTCAAAGTTAATAATGTGAATCGTTTCTATAATGTGCTTTGAATGTCTTTAAATTCAGTCAAATGTAACTGATATGTCATTTTTTGTGTGTGTGTGTTGGTATCTTAACAACAGCATATAGTTTGTCGGATGCCTGGAATTTTCTATGGTTAATCATCTCTTTTCTGTCCCTGGCTATTTAATTTGTTTCCTGAGTCTCCTGATTTTCTCTGGTAGAAAATCTTAAGGAGATGTGACAATGTAATAGAAAGACCCAGGCCCTGGAATCATCTGAGCAGCCCTTTAAATTCATCTTAATAATCATGTTTCAAAATCCAAAGCTTTGCTTAGAACTTACATCTTGAGTCAGAGTTTCAAGAGATTTCCCCCTGCTGATCCTCTGGCTGTTGGATCCGTGTCTTAGTGATCTAAAACAACCACAACCAACTGGTTAGTATATCTCAAGACCAACTTTGGACTTAAGCAATGATCATTATTAAAAAAAAAAATAAATAAAACAACTTTTCTTAAATAAAACAAGCCTATTTCTTTTTATAGCAAAAACTTTAGTCTATCCAACTATCTTTGAAAACATCTAACTGAAATTCAGAATTTGCCTTTGGACATCACCAAGGTAAAGCTTTTTGAAAGAACTTTTGAATCTTTGGGTCTGATTGTAAATAATCTCGTTATTGTTACCATCAAAGAGTAGAATGCATGCTATCTGCTAACTAGGGCTATGTAAGCAAACACTTCCTGCAACACTCTTTGCCTGAGTTTCTCTGCAACCTCGTCCCCTGCTGTATTTACCTGCGCTCCTGGCGGATGTGATGCTGCACACTGAGAATTGACCTTTCCTTTGCCGGCTGCCCCTCAAATGAGCCACTCAGCATGCGCTGTCGAGTGCAAGCTCTAGGAAAAAAAAAGGAGCCCAAGATAAATGTGTGATCTGTACACTTGGAATGAATAATACATAACTGCTCATTACTCATTATTTTTTAAGGAAACACCAATGATAAGGCAAAATAGAGCCAATAACACACAATCACAAAGGAAAAGAAGCTTTAGGCTTCCAGTCAAGAATACTTTTACAAAGCAGAACTGTCTTGGCTATGAAGAGGGGCTGGAAAATAAACAGAAAGCTCTCTCCAGCCTCCCCATGTTTTCCCTCCCCATCACCCAAATAGGAGAGCATCTATTGAGATTGTGTGAGTAGTAGGGCCAGCCTGACCAAAATTAATCATGACGTTGGTTTTGAATTTAGACAAGGAGGTTTTCAATAAAGCCCTTAGGGAGGGATTTGTCCACCCAGGCCCCTGGGATGATAGAATATACATTTCAAGATTTTGCAGAACCCTAAGAAAATTGGAAAGCATAAAGTTAGGGCACAAGTTAGTATGAAAGAGAAGTAGCTAAAGCTGGAATTGAGAAAACTCAGCCTGAAGCTCGTAGTCAGTCATTCACCACTTTCTTTGCAACCACAAAACTCCAAAGACTTTTAAAGAAATGCTATTTTCTTTCGTAATTGGGTGACTCAACACCTATGGTGTGAAAGATTTGGAGAGCAAAATTTCTTCTCCAGAAAGCCCTCTCCAGCTGAAAATGATAGAAATTCTGTTGATGAAGTCGTAAAGTGGAGAGAAATTCAGGGCTTAGGAGAGCTGTGTGCCAGCGGTGACAATGTTACGAGTTAGCTGAATATCCTTCAACTCAGTTCCCTAATGGGTAACATGAGAAGGGCTTGATCTTAAAGAAAACTCATGGGCTTTTAATACTATGATATTATGATATGAAAATCTTATGACACTGTATTTGTTCAACACCTGAATACGTCTACTACTGTCATTGCTTTACATAAACACTTTCATACTTATGTTTCCTAACATGTTACCTAGACTGGCTTTGAGTTACATTACTGTGTCTCAGAGTTATGATCTTTAAGAAAAGATCTGCATCTGCTTAGATACTTAAAACATCAGTTTTTATGATTTCATGTGTGTATTTAAGTACTTAAAAATGCCTTTGATACCAATGAAAATAATTATGGTGGATACCTATGAAAAACCACAAACTCAATGAATGCAAATGCATTACAGAACATAAAACTCAAATAATCACTTTTTAGTTTAATAAGCAGCAGGAAACATTAAAATCCAAATAAAATTTTATTAAACAACAAGGATTTATGAGAATGATATACAGAGACTGTGCTTATTTCTAAGACTACAATGATGTTGTATAGGAAGATATACAGTATTTGTAAGTTAGGCTGAATTGATAAAGGTGTAGCACAATCTTAGGTACACTAAGGATTGTTTGTCCAACGAAGAACTGAAAATTATGAAGCCATCCTGAGAAAATCTATGTGGGTAATGGTGTTGTTCTGAGATATATTCAGATCCTGCCATTAGTGTTAACTGTCAAGACTTAACCTGCAGCCACTGTCTTAGTAACTTTTATATTTTTGTTACAAGACTCTCCCCTAAAGTAGTTGAGACCTATAGGACTTACATACAAAATACTTTCACCTGCATCATAACATATCCATTTGAGTTGGTTGTCCTGATAAGTTTGAAGTGGAAGAATTGTAACTGGCTTTAAGCTGCCTGTGATAAAGGACTGCTGGAGGGGTCTGTGTGCCTGTGCACATCAAAGTCTAATAAGACGCAAATAGGAATTTGCAGCACAGAAAGTGAGGGTTTTTAGGAAGTGACCCAGAGGTATAGATGAGCTAATGCTCAAAACCTGGTTCCCTGATTGGTTCCAGGGGATGGGTTATATAGGGGAACATCATCCATTATGGTGACTAAGGAAGAAAGGGTTGTGGTCTCTACTGATTGGTTGGTGCTAGGGTCTGGTCCTGATGTATCAATTTGTCTGGTTTTGCTGCTTTTGAGGTCCTGGAGCTGAAACACAAATGAGGCCTAGATGCCATCTCTACTTTGACCAGAACTCTGTCTCTGTGATCAACAGACCCAACAAGTTTGTCCCTAGGAGTCATTTGATGCTCATCAGAAGCTCATTGTCCTGAGGACTTAATGCTTAAGGGAGTGAACATGCAAGGGAGAAGGAGGCAGGCAAGTTAGGGTGCTGTATAAGGCCAGTTTGAATAAAAAAGAAAGGAGAAAAAGTTATTAAAAGAAATCACATTTATGCATGGTTACAGTTTTGCCCAATAGTCTAAGGCTGTCTGGGCATCCATATTGAGGAAGAGTTAGCACTGCATGTACTGACTCCAGCACCTAGGGCAGTGTAACACACCCACATGTGCTGGGTGTCCTCTGTGGATCCTGTTGAAATCCTCTTCCTCTGTCCCTAAACAAGCAGGTTGCAGTGAAGACCCTTGGCTACAGGGAGACTCTCCTGCCCCAACCCCCTCCATGACGTCTCTTCTTCCGACAGCATCAGTTAAATGGTGGTGGGAAAGCAAGTTTCTTTTCCTCTTTGGTTCAAGATCACTCTACTCTTTCCCACTAGGTCCAGAGAATTCAGAATATAATGGAGTTTCAGCCATATACTAGTATGTGAATTGTTCTCTGTCTGATTCAGTCAACCTGAAACCTGTGCTTAATCGGGTTAAGATGGCCACCTAAATGAGCATAATATGTAAAATAATTTGCTTTAATTTCCTTTTCCTACCACTTTCTTCTATGTTTATAATGTTTTCTAGTAAAATTTTAAGCTAGATAATGAAAAGTGCCCCAAAATTCTGGGTCCATTAAACCATGTACCAGGTGACTTCAGAGTTCTACTGGAGCCAAGCATAAACTTTAGTGGTTTCCTTTCCTCACTGAGAGGGCCCTGCCGGAGTCCTCCTGTCCTCTGAGTGGAGGTTGTATTCCCACCTCCTCATTTCCTGGGCTCTGAAAGTACCCAGGTAATCGGAGCAAAGTGAAGTCAGGCAGAGAGGGCCAAATTGGCTTGGTGTTAAGAGGTCATCTTTGGTGCTTAAGATTCAACACGATCCCCTGTGCCAGCCTCACACATCCCAGCACTCCACCTCTGAGTCTGGTGCCAAAGCAAAGGTAAACAGTCTTCATCTCCATTTAGCGGTACTCTTGTTCAGTCTCTTCTTGGATCAAGCGCTCCCATGTCTCCCTCTTTCCTTTGAGTATCTTCAATGGCTTTCGAACGAGAAAACTCAGTAGGTGCTCAATAAATATCTGTTAAATGAATGAACTTTGAAATTCTGTGAAGATCAAATATTTTAATTTCTTTTTTGATCACTTTATGCTTATCAAGCATGTAAACAATCACAAACAAAACAGCATGTGTTTGAAATATGCTTTTTAAAGGGAATATTAAATCATCTTAATTTTATCTCAAGTTGGAATACTATGCCATCAAGATAAGCTGCACACCTATGATTGATGAGACCCTTAGACAGTAATGAAATAAAATCAGACATTACTTCCTGCAAGTAGAAAATTTATAAACCTTTATCTACATTTTAGGTGGAAGCTATTAAGGGAAACCCTGTAAACTGAAATGAAGCTGAGCTGCACTCATTTCAATATCGTAAAAGGTAGATCTGATCTTTCACTGGAACATGGTCTCCATATATCTTGTCTTATAGCAATCTTCCACCATACCAAAGTACTGCATAATAAAGTAATTTGAGATTTTTTAACATTTTACCAATAAGGAACTTGAGGCTTTTAATATGTTACCAATATTTCAGTAAAAGACCTACTCAGAAAAAGTACTGTAAAATTCAATTAAGTTACATTTTGCCATTTAAAATTTTTCATTTAAATGTAGGTGCCTTTTGATCTCACATAAAGATTTAAAAAAATATGTTTTCAGGAAGGAAGTGTTAATTTAATTGCTGCCTAGAGAAAAAGCAAAGATAATGGTGCAGAAAAGAACACACTGATCTTCAGAGAAGCTCTCACTTTTCTTAGGGGAAAGATCAATGTAGTCTTGAAATTAAGGTCTTCAATATCTTCTCTCTGTCTCTTCATCATGGCAAGTACTTAGAAGGGCCAATTCCTAGAGACTCCATCTAGTGGCTTAATATTTTAAAGGTCTGCCTGCTTGGCTTCTGGAGCTGGGAGGCACAAGGCTTCAAGTGTCTGGTGAAAAATAATGAAGTCTTTTGTCTTGTCTGAGTGAGGAAATTCTCCATTATGCAGGCATATGTAATCCCTTTATCCCTGTTCCCTGGAGGAGAATTACAGTGAGGCATTTTCCTTTTCCCAGTTGGGGTTAATGTTATGCCCTCTCTACCTTTGAAAGTAAAACAAGACTAGGACCCCTGATGATGATTCAAATGTGGGAATATTCTTCAGCAAACACACATTCCCAGTTGCAAAAATATTACCCCTGGTTTCTTGCCAAGCCTTTGAAAAAAAACATATGAAAGATTGATTCTTTTTTCTTCTTCTTTGCATTGCCTTTGTGCTGTGGAATTTCAATTGCCCCTTACATGACAGCCACATATATATATAATCTTTTATGGAGGCTGGGGGAAGAGAACCGCATCTTAAGAAATTGTCTCTATTTTTCTTGACATGTCTCCATCTAAAATATTTTTAAATTGGCCCACAGATTATGGTTATATGAGAGATCTTTGGAGCTTTATTAGCCTTTAAACACCACTAGTTGTTTATAGAAACAATAGCAGGGGGTCCTCGGTTTCTTTCTTCGCTTTTTCCATGTCTTCTTTCTTAATGTTCCAGAACAAAGATGTTGGCAAAGCCTGTATATACTGTAATGAAAAAAGAGATATCTGTGAGCCTTCAGATTATCTTTATCCATTATAGAAAAGTTAAATAGCATGATATCATCTGGTATTAAATATAATTACTATATTAAAAAAAATGTAACGTAACTTTGCAAAGTTTTAAATTTGAGGAGTTTTACTCAAATCTTGAGCTCCACAAGGTAGCACATGGTAAAATATTATCTGATGTTTAATATAGTGTAATCACATCGACAGACAACAAGAAAATAGTATTTCAGGAATAATTATGTAAAATTATGGATAAACCGTGTAAGAAAATAGATGAGTATTTCCTGGAATGGCTCTTACCTGATTCCAGTGAAGTAACAAGGTGATTGTCCAAAGTAGAGACAACAGCAGATACTAATGGCTGAGTTCCTCTGTAATGGGCTCTTGCTGAGATGAGGAAAAAGCTGCATTTTTATTGTAGTTAATACCCCACTCTTTTGTGAGTCAGCCCAGTCCTGAGTAAATGAATATGGCTCCTGAATAGTAACAGCAGATTAGTTCCTTCCAATCTTGCATTATTAATAAAAATGTTTTCATATACAGACATGCAAATACATGTCTGGGACAACCAAAACCCCATTGTAGATTGAAAAATAAAAAGAAGCCTTTAATGTCTTATCATCTGTAGGTACATTAGGAAAAAAGAAAAATTAACTCATAGAAATTCTATGCCTTTAGTGCATCTATTAAAATTCAGCAAATAAAATATCTGAAATCCTACACCATTCATTGGAGTCAATTTTTGTAACCCAACCACTGACTCAGAAAACTGTAAATTATAACACAAAAACTAAACTTTTTATCATGACAAAAGTGAAAATTTGTTAATGTTGCATAAATCATACGAACCAATTTTCCCATAGACACGTATTTTTCTATATTACTTATTACTTTACCCTCCAATGATAAAATAGTAAAAGGAACACCTTGTTAAAATATCTTCTCACATTTGTTAGGGTAAAATTTAACAGCAGGTCTCCCAGAGCAATATTCCAATCACTTTGGAGCTTATCTAAAAATAATCTACAAAGCAGATACTAGCTCAGGAAAATAACCTATTTTGATTACTATAAATCAGGTACTATCTAGAAAAAATATCTCAGAATATATTATTTTACTAT